>PIJE02001316.1:58750-109997 GCA_002895965.2 Coryphaenoides rupestris
AGATAGATAGATAGATAGATAGATAGACAGATAGATAGATAGATAGATAGATAGATAGATAGATAGACAGATAGATAGATAGATAGATAGATAGATAGATAGACAGATAGATAGATAGATAGATAGATAGTTTTTATTTCCACAGCACTGTACACCCACTTGACCCACATTACATGCGGCAGGATGTCTATGTGCCCTATATGTGATAATGGGTCTATATTACTACACTATATCATGACTCATTTCACTTTATTTAAGTTGAGTGGTACACGTTTGCAGCGTTTAACACATCTCAGTGACTCTCTGTCTGACTTCTGACTTGACTGATTTAGAATAACAGTATTGAAGCCTCATGTGTGTTACACTGTAAGGACTTCTGTTATTTCAGGTTTTCTCATACAAGCAAGCAACTGTGCGGGGTATTTTGGGGCGATAAGGCCTTTATAAGATAAGATAAGATAAAACTTGATTAATCCCAAAGGACATTTTTGTGCCAGAGGTTGCATAGCAATATAATAATAAACAATAGAGAAATAAACAGGATAATAATCAAATAAAATGACAAATTTACAAATGTATGTATGTGAATAAGCCTAAGAAAAATATAAAAATAAACTATAATTCTATAATTCAGTCTGTGGTTGAGTGAGAACAACTTATGAACAACAATATGTGTATATACTGTATATCAAATAATATGACCTAAAATGTTGGGGTTTTTCAACGGAATTCAACGATTTCATACTTCCAGGAATCTATGTTATAACTCTCTATCATGATGCATAAATGCTAAAATAGAATTGCTAGGTTCCCTAAGTCCCCCCCTCCGAATCTACACGTGGAACTAATTTAACGTCATTGAATGTCGTAGAAGCTCCTTTCAACTTTATGTGGCGTGCAGAGAGATGAGAGCAACACGCTCTATAAACCTCATGGGGTGAGTAATACTTTTAACCTTGCTTGCTGTATACACTTGTTTCAGTACGTCTCATCTCGTGTTTGTCAAGTGGTCCGGTACGGTGCAACACGCAGGACCCTTGAAGGGTTTCATGACAAATCAACACAAGCGGCAAAAAGATCTAAGGTCATGTGATCACGTGACCCCCGCAGCACCCGGAAAGATGTTAAAACAATATGGCAGTCCATGTGTGTAGTTGTCGTGTAAGTTAACATGACGTTATTTAGATACCGTCTCATACGCGAAATGAGGGCAGTCATGTTCACTGTATAGTTGATTCATTAGCCTATGATCTCATGACTTCCACTGTTCATCTGACATCTGAGAGAGAGAGAGAGAGAGAGAGAGAGAGAGAGAGAGAGAGAGAGAGAGAATGATATTTCAATACTGGGGTCATTCTGCATACAGTTCAATGAGAGAGAGAGACACACACACAAAGAGAGATGGATGGAGAAGGAAAAAGAAAGACAGAGAAGAGAGGGAGAGAAAGGGGGATAGAGAGAGTGAAGGAGAGAGAGGGAGAGAGAGAGGGGCTAGAGAGAAAGAGAGGGGCTAGAGAGAGAGAGAGGGGCTAGAGAGAGAGAGAGAAAAAAAGAGATTGAGAGAGGGGAGGGGAGAGGGGGTGGGGGTCCTTGCTCACACACTTGGCGTGTTTTGAATTACAGGAAGTGAAACTGAGTCATTAATCTCACCTCTCTGTTTCAGGAGGCTCAGCACAGAAATATGAACCCGCACACACGGAGGCACCTCAATGGATCCCTTCCTTTCTCAAATTCTCAGAAGAATTAATAGGAAGTCACAGAGTGAAGAATATATTGTACACACAAACACACACACACACACACACACAAACATATTGAGCATACATGGGCGACAGACAGCGGGGCAGCAAATGGTGTCTCCTTCTTTTCTAGTTTCAGCACAATACTCGCGTCGTAAGGCCAGACACATCAGACGGCTCTGGTGTGGTGAAATTTAAGAGGGAAAACAGTGACAGCATGGCTTTCATGGAAAAGGGGGGGGGGGGGGGGGGGGGGGGGGGGGGGGGGGGGGGGGGGGGGGGGGGAGGGGGGGGGGGGGGAAACACACAAACATGTTTTTGAACATTTTGTGGACTTTGTGTGACACAGGAATTAAATTTGGATTACTGACTCAACCAAAAAAGCCCTTCTTTTTTTTCTCCCCCCCCCCCGGCCACTGAAATCCCTCTGTATGTATCTTTGTGTTGGTTGCACCTCTACTTGCTTCCCTACCGTTTTGGAGTTGGGGGTTATTGCATTCGAGAGTAGTTCACAATTCATTTTCACAATAGGCGCTTGTGTGTTTCTAAGCGGTTAAACAGTAAAAGGTGATGGGTCTTCACAACTTTCATGGAAACGTTTATCCGACCTTACCAATGCTTGTGTGGGCATGAGTACATCATAAGACAGTGGGGCAACATCGGTTTAGGCATCAAACACCAAGCGTTAGTCGCGAGAGGCATGGATGTCCAAACTGCACTTATCTCGCGCTCAAACGCATTTTGCAGCCACGCACACAATAACCTCATAAGACGCTATTGCCCAATGATCCCTCTGTATGTATCTTGTGCTGGTGCACCTCTACTTGCTTCCCTACCGTTTTGGAGTTGGGGGTTATTGCATTCGAGAGTAGTTCACAATTCATTTTCACAATAGGCGCTTGTGTGTTTCTAAGCGGTTAAACAGTAAAAGGTGATGGGTCTTCACAACTTTCATGGAAACGTTTATCCGACCTTACCAATGCTTGTGTGGGCATGAGTACATCATAGACAGTGGGGCAACATCGGTTTAGGCATCAAACACCAAGCGTTTAGTCGCGAGAGGCATGGATGTCCAAACTGCACTTATCTCGCGCTCAAACGCATTTTGCAGCCACGCACACAATAACCTCATAAGACGCTATTGCCCAATGATCCCTCTGTATGTATCTTGTGCTGGTGCACCTCTACTTGCTTCCCTACCGTTTTGGAGTTGGGGGGTTATTGCATTCGAGAGTAGTTCACAATTCATTTTCACAATAGGCGCTTGTGTGTTTCTAAGCGGTTAAACAGTAAAAGGTGATGGTCTTCACAACTTTCATGGAAACGTTTATCCGACCTTACCAATGCTTGTGTGGGCATGAGTACATCATAGACAGTGGGGCAACATCGGTTTAGGCATCAAACACCAAGCGTTTAGTCGCGAGAGGCGATGGATGTCCAAACTGCACTATCTTGCGCCACCCCCGGTCGCCGCCGCGCCGCCCCCCCCCCCCCCAACGGCTCCGGCCGGCCGCGGGCGCCCGCCCCCGGGGGCGGCGTGGGGGCGCCGCGCGGGCGGCCCCCCCCCCCGCCCCCCGCCGCCCGCCCCCGGGCACCCCGCCCCCCCCGAGCCCGACCCCCAGCACCCCCCGCCCGCGTCTCCCGCGCTCGCGCGCGCCGCGCCCCGCCGGTCCCCCGCGCGCCGGTCTCGCCGCGCGCGGCCCCTACGCCGGCGAACATCCCGCCCCCCGCGGGGCCGCCCGCCGCGCCCCGCCCGCCCGGCGCGCAGCGGTAGCGGCGCGACGACCCGGGGGGCGGCGGCGGCGGCGCGGGCGTGGCGGGGGAGCACGGCGGGGAACGGCGGCAGGCAGACGGCGGAGCGATCGGAGGCCTTCCTGCACGAGTTCGAGCTGCGGCTGCTGCACATGTTCGGCCTGAAGCGGAGGCCCAGCCCCGGCGGGCGCGCGGGTGGTGCCGCAGTACATGGTGGACCTTTACCAGATGCACAACAACCCGCCGGCGCGGGCCGCGGGCCGGCCGGCCGCCCGGCCGCCGCGCGCGCGCCGCCCGCGCGCGTCCGCCGGCGCGGGCCTGCGGGGTGGTTACGGCGCCGCGGCCCCGCCGGCGCGCGGGGCGGCGAGGCGGCGCGGGCGGCGCGCGCGGCGCGCGCGCGGGCGCGGGGGGGGCCGCCCGCGCGCGGCGCCCCGGCCTCGCCGGCGGCGCGGCCCGCGGCGCGCGGCGCGCGGGGCGCGCGGCGCAGAGCGGGGTGGGTGGAGGGGTGGACGTCATGACCTGGCATGTCGACGTTGCATGGAAACTGTTCTAATGTGCTCCCCTCCAGGGTGATGGTCTGGGCAGCTGTCGTCCTCCATGGAAGCTCTCTCCTCCCAACGGAGTCAGTTCCCCCCCACCACCCCACCGACCAACCCCCCCCCCCCAGATTATCCATGCATTACTCAATAGAAAACAATTTGAAATGTACATTTTTTTTAAGAGAATACTGTTCCACCCATTGTGTTCTCGTGTTGTGTTTTCAATCAGTGTATTTATAGCCAATGTCTACTAATACAACGTGTGCCGTCACATACTAATTCAGGGACAGTCTGGCTTTCTGTTTTTACTCCACACACACATACACACACGCACATACACACACACACGGACACACACACACACAGACACACACACACACATGAACATCAGAGAGGGAGGCAATACACTGTGTCAGCAGCGGGCAAGAGTGTATTCACAACAATAATAATAATAATAATAATAATAATAATAATAATAATAATAATAATAATAATAATAATGAAGAACTGCTGGGAGGAAATTCGTCGAATGTTTGTGTGTCTCCCATCCCCTCCCTTTTTGGTCAAATAAACTTGAAATATAACTTGTCATCATGGGTTATTTTCATTTTCCCACAGTCACCCTCACAGAAAAGAGAAGTAGACACGCACACACACATACACACACACACACAACACACACACACACACACACACACACACACACACACACACACACACACACACACACACACACACACACACACACACACAGAGAGAGAGAGAGAGGCACACACACTCAGCAGCCTGCAGAGGCCCTGCAGACAGTGGATGATTCCTCATGAGGTTGTTCTTTATCTAGGCATGGGGGGTAAATGTCGCCATTCATCTTTGTTATGCGTTTACTCAGCAGCTGTGGACGGGTTGGGGTGGGGGGTGGGGGGGGCTGCTCTCTACTGCCACCGTGTGTTCAGTCAGTAGAAACGCAGGCATGTTCAGCTGGCATGTTCAGTAAATGCTTTGTTTGTTGATTGATTGGTGACTTGGATCTGTGTGGTTGGTGATTGTGTTTATTTACTGTTGAGATTGAGATACGTAAGAATCTTTTATCTTTTGTGTGGTTTGTGTGGGTTTCATGCAACAACAAAAAAAAAACCTCCAGCTGACTCCAGCAGAATGCAAATTGGATAAAGATTAAATCCTTTTGGAGATCATTAAAAGCTTTGAATTATTTGACTGAGGCAGTAGGGACCATTGTTCAATTGTTTCATATTCGTGTTCCTTTCTTGTTCACTATTATGTTATATTATAATGCTGTTCTTACACTATACTTACATTCTACTTATACTGACTTATACTACCCTATACTTAAACTATACTATACTTATTATTATACTACACTTACAGTATACTTACTTATTATACTTATACACTTATATTACCCAACATCATGTGCAATATTCTCAATATTATGTGCAATATTCTTAATATTCTTTATATCATGTGCAATTCTTCCTCTTACCTTTATTATTATTATTATTACCCTTTTATTACTCTTAAATGTTTGCCAAATTGTTTTTGCAGACTGAATATCTTATCTTACCTATATTTGTATACTTCTCCTAGGACTTAGACTTTGTAAGGTTGCATGTCAGGTTGCATAGCAATACAGTAAAACAATAGAGAAATAAACAGAATAATAAAAATAAACTAACAGATTTACAAATGTACAGTCCTAGTAGAATAAAAATATAGGTGAAATATAAAATTATATAGGCAAGATAAGGTATTCAGTCTGCAAAAACAATTTGGCATAATTGAAGTGCAATACAACTGTGATGATAATAATAATAATAATAATGGTAAGAGGGCGTATTAAGAATATTGCACATAATGTTGAAAGGTAATGTAGAAGAGGTAATTGCACTGAGAATATTGCACACGATGATGAGAGGAGATGAGAGGTAGTATTGCAGGTAATATTTAGAGATAACGTGACATTAATAGAAATAATATAGCACATGATATTGAGAGTATTGCACATGATGCTGGGCAGTAATATTAATATTGCACGTAATACTGAGAAACATGCATACATGATGTTGAAAGGTAATATTGCATATGATAATGCTGTGTTCATTGTCTTACATTTACTGTCTATATATTATTATTGTTTATTTCTCTCTTGTTTTATTCTATTGCTATGCAACCTGGCACAAGAATTTCCTCCGGGTTCAATAAAGTTCTATCTTATCTTATCTTATATCTTCTATTATATTATCTAGTGGACAGGCAGAGGGTGCAGTTCCGCGTATCGCCGGTAGGGGGCGGTATGAGCCGTCGTGGTAGTTTTTGGGTGTTCGTTCGACGCGGGGAAGAAGAGAGCTCGCTAGCTTACATGTTGTGATGTTGACATCCGCGGTTGTGCGTTGAATGACAAAGAGTGGAGCCAGAGAAAGAAAGAAAGAAAGAAATAATTAAATCATTAAATGAAAAACATTCCATGAAACGGAACGAAATGTGAGCACTTTTCTCCTCTTTTAACCGGCTCCCATACGTCTGTTGATCCACACTATGAGAGCTGGGAGCGGCGAGCTGAAGCTTCTTGTTGCTTCCGATCCACACGAGTGAGTTGACCACAGTTAGCTAAACCAGCAGCAGTGTTTACACACTAATGCTGGTTTACAAACTACTGCTGGTTTACACACTACTGCTGGTTTAAACACTACTGCTGGTTTAAACACTACTGCTGGTTTAAACACTACTGCTGGTTTAAACACTACTGCTGGTTTACACACTACTGCTGGTTTAAACACTACTGCTGGTTTAAACACTACTGCTGGTTTAAACACTACTGCTGGTTTAAACACTACTGCTGGTTTAAACACTACTGCTGGTTTAAACACTACTGCTGGTTTACACACTACTGCTGGTTTAAACACTACTGCTGGTTTACACACTACTGCTGGTTTAAACACTACTGCTGGTTTAAACACTACTGCTTGTTTACACACTACTGCTGGTTTAAACACTACTGCTGGTTTAAACACTACTGCTGGTTTAAACACTACTGCTGGTTTAAACACTACTGCTGGTTTAAACACTACTGCTGTTTAAACACTACTGCTGGTTTAAACACTACTGCTGGTTTAAACACTACTGCTTGTTTACACACTACTGCTGGTTTAAACACTACTGCTGGTTTAAACACTACTGCTGGTTTACACACTACTGCTGGTTTAAACACTACTGCTTGTTTACACACTACTGCTGGTTTAAACACTACTGCTTGTTTACACACTACTGCTGGTTTAAACACTACTGCTGGTTTACACACTACTGCTGGTTTAAACACACTACTGCTGGTTTAAACACTACTGCTTGTTTACACACTACTGCTGGTTTAAACACTACTGCTGGTTTACACACTACTGCTGGTTTAAACACTACTACTGGTTTAAACACTACTGCTGGTTTAAACACCTATCTATACACCTATCTCCAGATACGCTGTGTAACGGACTGAGGTGACCGTCCGACCATGAATCGAACCAAGCCCACCACGCTGAGGCGCCCCAGCGCCGCCAAGCCCTCAGGTAGGACGGGACGTCACCACTACCACCACCCACCCACCAGACTCACCTCAGCCCCACCTGAGCCCCACCCAGGCTCTCCTGAGCCCCACCCAGACTCACCTGAGCCCCACCCAGACTCCACCAGTGTGTCAGTTCCACACACTGTATAATATAGGGCTAGGGTTCAGCAATTTATTCACAGGAGCTGCAATTATTTTGATATGGGTAAGATGTGCAAATGTACATTCATAACATTATAATTATAAGTAGCTAGCACTGTAGTGCTGCAGAGATCCCCTGCCCTGGCCTGCAAATTGGTCCTGAATATGTTTTGGTACAGACCTCAACAAATAAATTCCCAATATCGCAATATCTGTCAAAGGAATGAAAGATTTGTACAATATCTTTCAGCCATATATAAATGGTAAATGGTTTGCATTTATATAGAGCTTTTATCCAAAGTGCTTTATAGTATTGCCTCACATTCACCCATTCATACACTAACAGTGGTGTCGACCATGCAAGGTAACAACCAACACGTCAGGAGCAGTTAGGGTTAGGTGGTGTCTTGCTCAGGGACACCTCCACACTTAGCTAGGCAGAGCCCAGGGATCGAACCAGCAACCTTCCTGTTGACAGACAACCGCTTACCTCCTGAGCTACTGCTGCCTCTATATAGAACTAAGCCATACCTAGCTCTTTTTATCTAGTTTCGTGACTGTTGCAATGTGGTGCGGATGAGCAGGATGCAAGAAGTAGGAAGTAGTTCTATTTCTATTTTGTTAGTTCTACTTCTATTTTGTTAGTTCTATTTCTATTTTGTTAGTTCCATTTCTATTTTGTTAGTTCTATTTCTATTTTGTATTCTTTTATAATTACTGTCGGCTGTCGGGCGTTTTTGCACAAAAGGTTTTTCAGTCACTGCTTATACTCACGTGTAAATTGTGAAGTGACAATAAAAATACTTGAACTTGATGATATTAATATTATTGTCGTCAACTCCAGGCCACCCGCCTCCCGGGGACTTCATTGCGCTCGGATCCAAGGGTGGGAGCGACTCCAAGGCCCCCGCCGTCCTCCTGAAGCCGGCGTCCACGGGTGCCCCCACCGACCGCAAACGTGAGACGTCCACTGCCCTGCCCTCTTCCACCTCGGGGCTGTCCAGCCTTGCCAAGCGGCCCAAGATGTCTACCACGCCCCCGGTCAGCGCCCTGGGCAGGCTGGCAGAGGTTGCGGCGGTCGACAACAAGAGGTCCATATCCCCCTCCATCAAGGAGCCCTCGGTCATACCCATCGAAGGTACGTGGCTTCCTGTGTTCGTTCACTGGGGGAGTGGGAGTGTCCAACCCAGATGTATGGTGGATAGATCAGCCTGCCAGTTCAATCTGGTACAGTCCACTGGGTAGGCGTATTATTCTTCTTCTCCTTCTCCTTATTCTTATTCTTATTCTCTTTCTTTTTCTTTTTCCTTTTCTTCTTCTTTTTATTCTTATTATTATTCTCAGTGCCCCCGGCGGTCCTGCTGGACGACATCGAGGCGGCGGAGGGGGATGGCAACGACGAACGCGTGGAGGGGCTGCTGTGTGGCGCCGTGAAGCAGCTGAAGATGAACCGCGCCAAGCCCGACAACACGCTGTACCTCAGCCTCATGTTCCTGGCCAAGATCAAACCCAACGTGTTCGCCACCGAGGGCATCATCGAGGTGGGGCTCCAGGGGTTTATCGTTTTATTATCGAGTTATTACATGGCTGCTTGTTGTTGTTGTTGTTGTCGTGGTGGTGACTGGCTGCTGTGCTGTGATCTGTCACGGATCATATCTTTACACAGTGAAGTTCGGATTCATAGGCATTTTTATTCTTATAATAAGAATAGAAAGAACAAAAATAATCAAAAAAATAAGTTATGTAATATAAAAAGATAAGTGTTTGTGTTTTTATCACAGAACGTAATGTTCAACTTTATGCACCAATTTCACAAAAGCACTTTATTTTAGCCTTGATTATTCAATTGGGACGCATCAATTGGGACTTTGGTGAATAAAGGGAATCTCAAAGGGAATATCATAAATAGGCTACAAAAGCATATCACAGAAGCACAGAGTAGTTGATGTATTGAGTTAGTTTTCAATTTGTATTAAGATTGTCCTCCTTGTTCTTCTGCGTGAAGGCGTTGTGCAGCCTGCTTCGCCGGGACGCCTCCATCAACTTCAAGGCGAAGGGCAACAGCCTGGTGTCCGTGCTGGCCTGCAACCTGCTGATGGCCGCCTACGAGGAGGACGAGAACTGGCCCGAGATCTTCGTCAAAGTGAGCGTTACATTATTCTCTGTGTAAAAAATTGCTTTTTTATATAAAAAAGAAATGTGTTCTACAATTGTAACTTGTAGGTTATTTATTTATTTATTTTTACAGTTTATTGTTTGCAGTTTTATAAAAAATTACAGTTTGACACTTTTTTACAGTTTCCTTTTTTTTACAGTTTTATTTGTACAGTTTTACACTTCTTCTTTTTTGTAGAATTCTTTCTACAGTTTTATTGTTTACAGTTTTATTCCATAGGATTATAAGGCTCACGTGTGGACACGTTGTTGTCTCTGTCCAGGTGTACATCGAGGACTCCCTGGGCGAGAGGATCTGGGTGGACAGCTCCCACTGCAAGAACTTTGTGGACAACATCCAGACGGCCTTCGGCACCAAGATGCCCCCCAAGAGCATGCTGCTGCAGGCGGACCCGGGCCGCACCGGGCCAGGGGACCTCAGCGCAGGTAGAGGCGCTCGGGACACAAGGAATACCCCAAAATCATCACCAAATCCGAGTCCAAATCTCTGCAAGATTTCAGTCAGTGTGTGTGACTGTGTGTGTGACTGTGTGTGTGTGTGTGTGTGGTGTGTGTTGCAGGCAGCAGCCCCCACCCCTCCACGCCGGACGAGGACGACAGCCAGACTGAGCTGCTGATCGCCGAGGAGAAGCTCAGTCCAGAGGACGAGGGCCAGGTGATGCCCAGGTACAGACGCCAGACACACACGCACACACACCCAGCTATTATGCAGGCTACCTAGCAATTATGAAACTCGTTCTATTAGCCTCGCAACTATGAATGCTCTATTGCTCTAAACCTGCTCTATTCTTATGTCTGTCTCCTGTCTCCTTCAACAAATGTACTCTTTGTAAGTCGCTTTGGATAAAAGTGTCTAATGCCAAATGCCCTAAATGTAAATGTAAATGTTATTATCTGCACTGACGGCAAGTAGTATAGCCAGTAGCCAATCATGGCACTCACAATTGAGACAAACCCCTCCCCTCTCCCCTGTCCCTTCCCCCCCCCTCCCCCCCCCCGGTCCTCTCTCTGCTGCGGGGGCTGTCTGTGGCTGCAGGTACGAGGAGCTGGCGGAGGGCGTGGAGGACTACGTGCTGGACGTGCTGCGGGACCAGCTGAACCGCCGGCAGCCCATGGACAACGTGTCGCGCAACCTGCTGCGCCTGCTCACCGCCACCTGCGGCTTCAAGGAGGCGCGCCTCATGGCCGTGCAGCGGCTGGAGATGTGGCTGCAGAACCCCAAGGTACCCGCCCCCCACCCTCCCCCGCACTTGGAGCCCCCCCCCCTCCCCCCAACTCGAAATTGTATTTTACATGAATCGATTTTTCTTCTGACGTTAATCCACCGGTGGGTCCGCAGCTGAACCGGCCGGCGCAGGACCTCCTCATGTCCATGTGCATGAACTGCAACACGCACGGAGCCGATGACATGGAGGTCATCTCCATCCTCATCAAGATCCGCCTGAAGCCCAAAGTGCTGCTCAACCACTACATGCTCTGCGTCAGGTCTGTCCACACGGGGGCGCCCACGTGCACCGCACTCAACATTTTGGCCGAAACGGATAACCGATGATATATTTTCTGTTATGGCCGATAACCAATATTTACGGGATATAGATACGATTTGATCGTATCTAAAAAGGTCTTATAGGACGTGAAATCACTAACATTGAAAAGAATCAGTGTTTATTTCTGTCTATTTAAATGCGATTGTGCATGTGCAAATGGAAAAACAAAATCACTATCATCTCCTCAGTTTTAGTCATCGGGCCGATGCCGATAAAAATCACACATATATCGGCCGATACCGATATGGTGGCTGATACCTTGTGCATCTCGAACATCCGTTATGCGTTCCTCAGAATATCGTCCCGCTTTGAAAATGTCTTTGTTTTCCATGATCTCACCACAGTTTTTGCATGTGACCACCCCACCCCACACACACACACCCCCCACCCCCCCACCCAAGGGAGCTTCTGAACGCTCACAAGGACAACCTGGGCACTATGGTGAAGCTGGTGATCTTCAACGAGCTCTCCAACGCCCGCAACCCCAACAACATGCAGGTGCTGCACACCCTGCTGCAGCACAGCCCCGAGCAGGCACCCAAGGTAATCCTTAACCCCTAAACCCTAACCCCCTTAACCCCTAAACACTAAACTCTAACCCTTAACCCCTAAGCACTAGCCCTAACCCTCACCATAGCTCTAACCCTACCCCTGAACCCAAACCCTTAACCCCTAAACACTAAACTCTAACCCTTAACCCCTAAACACTAGCCCTAATGCTAACCCTACCCTTAACCTCTTAACCCTTAACCCCTATCCCTAGCCTAAACCCCAGACGTAATGCTTGCCCTAGCCCTAACTCTAGCCTTAGCCCTAACCTTAACCTTTCACCCTTAACCCCCTTAACACCTCTAACTCTAGCCCTAGCCCTAACCACCTAGCCTAACTTTCATTTAATTTAAAAAGTCAGTCCATTTCATTTAATCACAGCTAGGATCTCAAAGGGCTTCGATATTTACGGGCGATTTGACAAGATATCGATAAATGTCACGATATGCTTATAAATCTGAAATACTATTCGAAATGGGTCATTCCATTGAAGCATATAGAGATTTAAAGTATGGTGCCGGACAACAACGATCGTTTCAAGCCTCGTATTGGATAATTTTAAGGGCATGCGATATCTTCTCATCATAATTGATTTTAAATGATAAAACCGGTCATCACGACGCCAGTCTGACTCTTCTGTTATTGTTGTTGTTGTTGTTGTTGCCGGCTCCAGTTCCTGGCCATGGTGTTCCAGGACCTACTGACCAACAAGGACGACTACCTGCGCGCCTCGCGGGCCCTGCTGCGCGAGATCATCAAGCAGACCAAGCACGAGATCAACTTCCAGTCCTTCTGCCTGGGCCTGATGCAGGAGCGCAAGGAGGCCACCTACACCGACATGGAGTTCAAGGTGAGCTCTTTTGAAGGGTCACGTGACTACCCTCTAGTGACATCACAAGTAGTAGGAGTATCATTCAACACTTCAATCAGCAGCTGACCCCAAATCCACCGATTATGCAGAGGTTATGCACGCAGTAGCACGTGTTCAACCTCTAGAGGGAGCCCTCTCCAAGACAAACCAATATACAAGCTCCCTTTAAAGCTGGTTGGATGCTGGGGTTTTTCTTCTTCATTTTTCACCATCTCCTGTTTACCAGCTCTCTATATCTCACTCCCCCTTTTTCCTGCAGGAACGCTTTGTGATCCAGGTGACCGACCTGCTCACCGTGTCCATGATGCTCGGCATCACCGCGCAGGTCAAGGAGGCGGGCATTGCCTGGGACAAAGGAGAGAAGAAGAGTGAGTGAGCGCGTTCCTTTGCTTTGTTCTTCACCGGTGGCCACCGCCGCCCCCCGCTGGCCGCTGTGAGACACTACTGCCTTGATGTAAATAGTTCAATCTGTATTTCCAGATCTGGAGGTCCTGCGGTCGTTCCAGAACCAAATCGGCACGATCCAACGGGACGCCGTGTGGTGGCTCCACACCGTGGTGCCGTCCATCAGCAAAGTCGGCGCCAAAGACTACGTGCATTGGTAAGACGCAGTATTTGTACGTCGAAATGTTCCACATGGTCCCGAGGCGGTAGCGCGAGCGTCCTATAGCTAGCCAACGCCGGTGATGATGACTCCCCTGCCTGTCTTCCCCCTCTTCCTCACCCTCTCCCCACAGCCTCCACAAGGTGCTGTTCACGGAGCAGCCCGAGACCTACTACAAGTGGGACAACTGGCCACCTGAGAGCGACAGGAAGTGAGAATTGTTCCTTTCCTGTTGACATCTGGTTGCCGCCGGCTACGTCTAGAATAGCGTAGACTACGTATCGAAAGGCAATAGATTATGTGCTCCGCCGTGACAGTTACATTTATTTTTTGTTATATATTTGTTATTTTCTATTCTAAAGTTTTTTCTGGCACAAGAATTTCCTTCGGGATCAATAAAGTTTTATCTTATCTTGTCTTATCTTATCTTATGAAGTGCTTGAAACTCGTTCTGTCCCCCACACCTCCCAGCTTCTTCCTGCGGCTGTGCTCGGAGGTGCCCTTGCTGGAGGACACCCTGATGCGCATCGTGGTGATAGGCCTGTCCCGGGACCTGTCGCTGGGGCCCGCCGACGCCATGGAGCTGGCCGACCACCTGGTGAAGAGGGCCGCCGGGGCCCAGTCTGACGGTCCGTCCCCCATCTGGGTCCCCCCTACCCCCTACTCTCTGGGCCTCAGTGCTATGCTGTTCCATTATATTATATATCCATGTATATTTACATTATAGATTTGTCATTGTGGAATTTATAATGTTTTGTATTTGTTTTATATTTATTTTTGAAGTATTACATTTTAAGTATTCCATTTTATTTGGAATTACCACATGTTTTAATGGTAGTTTAGCTGTTAATCTCTTTTTTTTCTTTAGGTTATTCATTTTTCTTAGAATATTAATCTGATTTGTGAGACTAGTTTTTCTGCCTTTAGACTATGAATCATAAGTCTTGATTTCTGAGACTGAGAGGCTTCAGTTTTTAGAAGATTAATCTAAACTGATTTGTCGGTGTCGGTGATGCCTCTGCTAGTCTGATCATTTCTCTCTCGCCTTCTCCTCTGCCTCCCCCACCTCTCTATATCTCTCTCTCTCTCTCCACCTTGCCGCTCACATCCATGCGCATGCATCACCCCCCTCCACCTCTGCCACCTCCGTCACCAGCAGACCTGGACGTCCTGAGGGTGGAGCGCATACAGTTGATCGACGCGGTGCTCAACCTGTGCACCTACCACCACCCGGAGAACATCCAGATGCCTGCTGGGTAACCCTCCCTCCCGCTGACACCCACGGCTTCACCTTCAGGCTCATATCATGCCTGTTGTGATGATGATGATTGATGATGATGATGATGTCATAATGTTCACGTATAACGATGCCTTTTTTATACGAAATCTTTTTAAGGTATCAACCGCCAAACCTGGCCATCTCCAACCTCTACTGGAAGGCCTGGCTACTGCTGCTGGTGGTGGCCGCATTCAATCCACAGAAAATAGGTACACTTAGACATACACTCACACTCACACTTCAGACTCAGACTCAGACTCAGACATAGACATAGACATAGACATAGACATAGACATAGACATAGACATGGACTTGGACTTGGACTTGGACTCACACTTACACTTACACTTAGACGTGGGTTATTTGTCACGTACAAGTACACACCGCCCAGATGGTGCAAACAACAGAGAAAACTAGCAAAATGTAGGCAATATTGAAACTATATCCAGTAATAATATAATAGTAATTCATGATATACGCGGCAATTAGGGTGCAACAGTACAGGGGTTGAATGGAAATGAATTAACTAGAAAATATGGATAAGTATAATAATAATAATACATTTATTTGATATAGCGCTTTGCTTTAAGAAGTACTCAAAGTCACATGACATTATAAAAACAACAGACAGTAAATGCAATAAAAATATAAAAGAAACAAAATTGTGTTAAAACAGTATTGAAAAAACCCAATTACATTACAAATATATGGATATTAATTCATCCATGGATTCGGTCAGCAATCTGTTTTCCAAAATAAAACATTGACTTTGGTCCATCAGATTTCATGTCAGTGCGTCAAATCTAATTGACGACGGATAACAACAGAGTTCCTTCTTTTAAATGTCCTTCCATTCACTCGTCTCCTCCAGGCCTGGCTGCCTGGGACGGCTACCCCACGCTGAAGATGCTCATGGAGATGGTGATGACCAAGTTAGTCCCAGCACAAGATCCAGCTGTCATACAGTAGCTCCATAGTCCCTTTATATCCTTATACCATTCCTCCATCTCTTGTGACATCACTCCACCGTCCCGTCCCCCCCCCTCTCTCTCTTCTCTCTCTCTCTCTCTCTCTCTCTCTCTTCTCTCTCTCTCTCTCTCTCTCTCTCTCTCTCTCTCTCTCTCTCTCTCTCTCTTGTTCCCTTTCTTTATCTCCCTCTATTTTCCTCTCTCTCTCTCTCTTGTTTTCTTTCTTTATCTCTCTCTCTCTCTCCATCCCTCTCTCCCTCCCTCTCCCGGGACAGTAACTACTCGTTCCCGCCATGCACGGTGGCGGACGAGGACACCAAGACAGAGATGATCGGCCGGGAGCTGCAGACGTCCCAGCGGGAGAAGCAGGAGATCCTGGCCTTCGAGAGCCACCTGGCCGCCGCCTCCACCAAGCAGACCATCACGGAGAGCAACAGCCTGCTGCTGTCACAGCTCACCACTCTGGACCCCCAGTAAGAGACACACACCCGGACACCGGCAATCGGGGGGGGTCCACTAGCTTGTCTGTCTTAAAGGGGCCCTACCATCAATTTATTTCTGGACGGCAAATTCATTGGTCTGTCCTATCAATGAGTTCACATCCTCGAAAAGTGTGATGACTTATTGCACCTTTTAAAGGGGCCCCTATTATTCCACCGGGTGTGAGCGTGATTAGCCGTGACGAGCCGTTTCAAAATGGCCACGTGACTAAAAGTGCCAATGTGACGAGGTGACGTCACAAGTGGGAGTGTGTCCACACCGAGATGTATACTGACTAGATCAGACTACTACTAGCCTAACTACTTTTGGACTCTAACCAACTGGTAAACCGATCTAGTCAGCGTACATCTCGGTGGACACTCCCACTTGTGATGTCACTTTGTCACGTTGACATTTTAATTCACGTGGCAATTTCGAAACAGCTCGTAATGGCTAATCACACCATCACCAATCCATTTACGATTTACCATTTATTTCGAGTTGTGTCTTTGTTTTCTCTCAGGGGCCCCCCTCGGCGACCCCCGCCCGCCGTCCAGGAGCAGATCAAGACCCTGAACCAGTCCCTGCGTCTGGGCCACCTTCTGTGCCGCAGCCGCAACCCCGACTTCCTGCTCAACATCATCCAAAGACAGGTACCCCACCTCCCTCACCACCAACCACCCCTACCCCACCACCCACCACACCATCCACCACCACCCCCACCACCACCAACCACCACTCGTCTCTTTAACGCAACCAGCCAGAAGGTACTGGGTTTTAGTCTCGCTGTGCAAATTGCGTCAGTCGTAAGTATACATGAACAACAAGAACTATGAATTTATTTATATCTCAAATGGATGGCTTACCTGGTAAAATGCAGGTTGAAATTTATAAAAACGCATGTCTTGTCGAACACCAGTACTGTGGAAAGTTGTCCCACTAAAGGGATTAGATCAAGTAATCAAACAAGGTGATTAGGCTTGTTGGGATCTGCTGATTGGATAATCGCACCCCGCTGATCTAATCTGTTAGATACTAATCTGTTACAGAGAAGATAGAGAGAAACGTTTAAAATGGAAATCTGTGAAAAAGGGAACAGATATATGGAGATAAAGTGGCACAATGTACCAGGGGGCAATTCTATTTTTACATTTTAAACCTATTCCGAGACCAATGCGGCGTTTCCACCCCCACAACAGGCCTCCTCTCAGTCCATGCCCTGGCTGGCCGACCTGGTGCAGTCCAGCGAGGGGTCCTTGGACGTGCTGCCCGTGCAGTGCCTGTGTGAGTTCCTGCTCCACGACGCCGCCGACGACAACAACTTCCCCACCGAGGACGTGGACGAGGGAGAGAGCAAGGAGCAGCGCGCCAAGAAGAGACAAGTAGGACTCTGACTTTGACATTTATTTGCCGGGTTGTCTTTCATTTCATTTCTGGCTGTTTACCGACCTAGCTGCCATGAAGTGCTTGAAACTTGTCCTGTTCAAATCTTACTGTACTGTCAGCAATATATTGTTGTTTCACTCTCGTTGGACAAATTTCCTGACCAGCATTTTCTTACAAATGATTCCATCTGAAGTGTTTTACCCACCTGGAAATCGGCAAAATTCACAATATACTTTTGACGCTTCTGAACGCTGTCAGCACTGTGTACTAAAAACCCTGTGAGCAGTGGGGACTTTTATTGTGAAGTCTCCCCTTCACAATTAAAGTCCTTGTCGACCGTGTTGTTTCTCATCTCCGCCCCAACAGAGGCAGCAGAAGCAGCGTCAGCTCCTGGGCCGCCTGCAGGACCTGCTGCTGGGGCCCAAGGCGGACGAGCAGACCACCTGCGAGGTGCTCGACTACTTCCTGCGCCGCCTCAGCTCCTCGCAGGTGGCGTCGCGCGTCCTCGCCATGAAGGTACGCGTGCGTCCGACGGTATTCGCTCACAACGCAACGACAACGTTTTGCGTCCAGATTTGCGTCCAGCACTTAGTGACAAGTGGGGCCGCAAGGACAAGTCAACGCATGGGAATCAAAGTTGGAGGAACAAAAAAAAGTATATGTCAGCAAAAAATGTGATCCAATTTCAAGGTTTGAGGCGGCAGTAGCTCAGGAGGTAAGAGCGGTTGTCTGGCGAAAGGAAGGTTGCTGGTTCGATCCCCGGGCTCCGCCTCCTAGCTAAGTGTGGAGGTGTCCCTGAGCAAGACACCACCTAACCCTAACCGCTCCTGACGTGTTGGTTGTTACCTTGCATGGTTGACACCACCGTCGTTGTATGAATGGGTGAATGTGAGGCAATACTGTAAAACACTTTGGATAAAAGCGATATATAAATGCAATCCATTTACCATTTACCATGCGAAGGCAGAAAAACCCACAAAAGCACACACACACACACACACACACACACACACACACACACACACCTCGACTCCAGTCTCATTTCCATGCCCCCCCCCCCCCCCCATGTGCAGGGTCTCTCGCTGGTCCTGGGCGAGGGGGGTATGCGGGACGGCGAGGAGCGGGACCAGCCCATGGAGGAGGACTCGGTGGACTCGGCGGAGCTCCTGCCGGGGTACCAGTGGCTCCTGCAGGACCTGCCCAAGCTGCCGCTGTTCGACAGCGTCCGGGGCATGACCTCCACCGCCCTGCAGCAGGTCGGCACGTTATTATACCACCGGGTGCGAGCGCGATTAGCCGTCGCAGGCGGGTTTCGGAAAGCGGTCGGAATGAATGGCTCCACGTGACATCACAAGTGGGAGTGTCCACCTAGAAGTACGCTGGATAAATTTGCCTACCAGCCAGCCTACCCAGTGGACTGTACTTTAGCAACTGGTATGCTGATCTAGCCATATAATAGTCCTCTAACTCAGCATGATGTAATTTCACACATCAGCGATAATCGTATCCTTCTCGGTATTATGAATCGGAATATAGCTCACGTGTCCCCTAGGGGCAGCATTACTGCATGTGCTATGTGGGGTTTTATCGTTGTGAAGTAAACACTTCGACAATCATAGAACTAAAATAATATAGATCATTGAAGAAAATATATTGTAAATATAGTTCAGTCAAAGTAAATGTTGCGTTCTGGTTTGTTGCTATTTCATAAATAGTGTCGCATTTTTGCATCCCGTTACGTTTTCCATTGATGTTAATGGAAAACGCTCTGCCCCACTGCACCGTGGTACGCGCCCCCCTCCCCCCTGGCCCCAGGTCAAAGGGTCAATCTTAAACCTCGCCCTCCCCCCCTCCGCTGCACGGCCATCCACATGGAGACGGATCCGCACACCATCAGTGCCTACCTCATCTACCTTTCCCAGCATGCACCGGTGGAGGAGCAGTCGGCTCACAACGACTTGGCTCTGGTGAGAGATCCCATACGACGCCATACACGCCATTAATTGTCTTCTATTATTACATTAAACTGAAATCTGAAATGAAAATGAAATAAAATATATACTGTATATAAAAAACAACAACAATCTATCTATAATTGTGAGAGTTGTGACGCTTAGCGATGTGCAGTGACCTTGACGGCGATGCGTCGTGACCTCGGTGTGTCTCCTCGTTGCGCAGGACGTGGCGCGGCTGATCGTGGAGCGTTCCACCATCATGAACAGCCTGTTCTCCAGGCACGCCTGCAGGCCCGAGGCGGACGCCGTGCTCTCCGCCTTCCTCCTGATCTTCTCCTCCTACATCCGCCGCATGCGCAAGACCAAGGAGGGCGAGGACCTGTACAGCTGGGTACGGCCGCCGCTCTTCCCCTCCCGCCATTTTATAATCGACCGCCGACATGTCGATTGAACTCAAATTGCGTTTTGACATCTTAATTGGGCTTAATTTGTTTCTGATTGTTATTGCCTCAACCCACGGAGATCAGAATGCACTTGATTATTACATATAGTACCTTTAATTAACTCATGTATGCTACCTAAATCAGACTATCCGAATCCCGCATTGTCGTCGTGACATAGTGACCTCACAAGTGGGAGTGTCCACATAGACGTATGCTGACTAGATCAGTTTACCGATTGGTACAGTCCACTGCGTAGGCCAGTAGTCTGATCTCGTCGGCATACATCTCGGTGGACATTCCCACTTGTGACGTCACTAGACGGTAGTCACACGATCTTTGCCTCCTAAGTCCGCCGCGTGCGCGAGACCAAGAAGGGGGAGGTTTTACGCGACTTCCATTGAAGCTTGTTTGGCTGTTTACTTGTGTTTGGTGTGTCCAGAGAAGCGCTGTACAAATGACATTTATTTATTATCGTGTTTTTTTTTTTAACCAATTGCTGTTTTTCGTCCTCGTTGTTGTTGTCCAGTCGGAGTCCCAGGACCAGGTGTTCCTGCGCTGGACCACGGGGGAGACGGCCACCATGCACATCCTCGTGGTGCACGCCATGGTCATCCTGCTCACCCTGGGGCCACCCAAAGGTGCGCTTGTTCTTATATTTATATTTACAATAAGGATACATAATGAAGTATTCATTAACCTGAGTTAATCGTGTGTTATATAAGCCTTGTTATATAGCGTCAGCATAGGGGGTGAGGGTTAGCGACAGTGGGTTAGGGCTAACTTTATTAAATGATGTACAGATTAAAACCTTAGATAGTAAACATGAACATCATTCGTAAATGATCACGAAACATTAGTTAAAGGACACTTATTACACCACCAGTTGTGAGCGTGATGCGTGATGCGTCATCCTCCTCCAACCCCATCACCACCTCCACCCTCACCTCCACCCCACCCTCCACCCCCCGTAACAGGCGAGAGCGACTTCCACGCGCTGCTGGACATCTGGTTCCCGGACATGCGGCCGCTGCCCACCGCCTTCCTGGTGGACACGTCGGAGGAGGCGCTGCTGCTGCCCGACTGGCTGAAGCTGCGCATGATCCGCTCGGAGGTGGCGCGGCTGGTGGACGCGGCGCTGCACGACCTGGAGCCCCAGCAGCTGCTGCTGTTCGTGCAGTCGTTCGGCATCCCCGTGGCGAGCATGAGCAAGCTGCTGCAGTACCTGGACCAGGCGGTGGCCCACGACCCGCACACGCTGGAGCAGAACATCATGGACAAGCGTGAGTGGAACCTCAAGGCACCTCTCTCTGTCCCTGTGTGCTTCTTCAAAAGCATACAGAGATGAGCTGTATGCTGTATGAGATGAGCTGTTTTTTGCTGTCTGACAAGCAACCAAAATACATTTAAAAGAAATTATATTGATTAGAAACGGAAAAAAGCAACTTCATCGATCAACTTGGAATAGAACTTTATTTATCCCGAAGGAAATTCTTGTACCAGGTTACATAGCGATACAGTACAATAAAAACAATATAACAATATGGAAACAACAGAATGATAAAAATAAACTAACTGATTTACAAATGGACAGTTGAAATATACAAATATAAAATATACAAATATACAATTTTAATCAAGAAAGTTTTGATTGAAATTTGTATGTGTTGATGTACATACGTGCATACAATATATATAAAGTATATATATATATATATATGAATGTGTTGTGTGTGTTCGTGCCCACAGACTACATGGCCCACCTGGTGGAGGTGCAACACGAGCGTGGAGCCACCGGGGGGCACACTTTCCACAGCCTGCTAAGCGCCTCGCTGCCTCCGCGCAGAGGTCAGTGCCCTAAGCCCCGCCCCTCGATCACATACACGCACATACATTCACACACCACACACACACACACACACACACACACACACACACATTCACACACCAACGGCATGCAAGGCAACAACTGCCACCTCATCGAGAGCAGTTTGGAGTTAAGTGTCTTCTCTTGAGAAATGTCTGGGTATTTTAGCTGTACCACGTGTTCTTTACACTATAAACGATATACCACCGTACACATATAACTAAACCCCACAGATTCCACGGAGGGCGGGAAGGCCAAGGCACCCGAGGAACCCCCCCAGAACTCAGTGAAGATGCGAACGGCCAATCAGATGCCCGTCATCGAACCCACGGACGACCTCACCACCGTCCTCCTGCAGGTGAGGACCTCCGTCTGTGTTGTCATGCAGGCAGGTTGTTGATCAGGAAACAACACAGGAATCAGCAGCACTTCCTCTATGTGATCCTTTTATCAATCATACATTGTATTTTTTCAGAATACAGTGCATTAAACATTGTGAAATAATACTAAATAATTTAAAGTGGTAATTTCAAAAGTTAAGCCCTATTTAGATTAAGCTCAAGAGGGTAAATGTGAGGTACAGTACAAGTCAAAGTTAACACAATAAAACGTACAATGAGTTCGTGCGCACAGTGGTGGAATAGAATCATGCTTTGACGGTCTTAACTCCGCCCCCTCCTCCCCCCCTCCCCTCTGTGTTCTATTTGTATTTTTTTTTAATATTGTCCTCCGCTGATGTATTCCCCTCCGCTAGATCTTCCCCCTGAAGGCGGACCCCCGTTGGCCGGGCCAGGCTCCGCCCAGTCAGCTGTCCCACGCGCTGCAGCAGTCGCTGGCCAAGGAGCTGATGCGGGCCAGGCAGGGCCACGTCGTCGCCGCGCCCGCCGGCCTCGCCACCGGCCTGCTGCAGGCCCTGGCCGCGCTGCTCGGCTCCGCCCACGCCGGCCCCGTCGTCGTGGCGATGCACCGCAGCCACGCCCTCTCCTGCCCCCTGATGCGGCAGCTGCACCTCTACCAGGTACCGGGAGACGGGAGTTAATGGCGCCGAGTTAATCAGTAGATTCATCCATCAGTTTGAATGACGATAACCTTATTGATCTGCCGTCGGAAATAGTTTCTTACAATTGCTCTGCTGAAGATAATACATACATGGATAAATAAGTTAAAATAAACGGCACAAAAGTCGGGTAAGGCAATGCAAATATAGAGAAATGTGCATTTAATAGTAATACACATCCATGAGATTATATAATTACAAGTCATTCATATCATTGATTTTGTACTTTTTACTGTACTTATGAGGGACTATCTTACTAATTGTTTAGAGTTGTTTAGAATGTATGTTTAGAAGAATGCTGCAGGAGTGAATGGGGAGTAAGCATTTCATTGTACTTGTTACATATGGCAATAAAGAAATCTTCAATGTCAATAAAATAAACAGAACTTTAAAGTGGCCCGTAAAAATTCAGCTGTAAAACTAAGTAAATTCTGCGGCAAAGTTATCAAACATGAACAAGTATGTAAGGTATTTGGCATAATGTAAGTCAAATGTTCAATCGTATTCAATCTCTCTCTCTCTCTCTCTCTCTCTCCCTCTCCCTCTCCCTCTCTCTCTCTCTCTCTCTCTCTCTCCCTCCCTCTCCCTCTCTGTCTTTTTCTCTGTCTTTTTCTCTCTCGCTCTCTCTCTCTCTCCCCCTCCCTCCCTCCCTCCTCCACCTCTCCCTCACCTCCACGTCCACCCTCCCAGCGGCTGGTGTCCCGGGACCTGGCCTTCTCCTCTCTGTTCCTCAAGGTGGTGGTGGAGATGCTCACCTGGCTGGAGAGCCCGGCAGTGGAGGCCGGCCCCCTCAAGACCCTCCTCAAGTCCTTCGCCGGCCAGTACTCCCACAAGCACCGGCTCGCCGACGGTACGCGCTGCACCGCTATGCTACGCTACCTGCTAACACAGCTAGCTCACCAGCTAGTTAGTTGGCTAGTTGGTTAGATGGTTAGCGAGGCAACCAGTTGCTTAGTTTGTATAATTAATCTGCGCTTGTGTGTGTGTGTGTGTGTGTGTGTGTGTGTGTGTGTGTGTGTGTGTGTGTGTGTGTGTGTGTGTGTGTGTGTGTGTGTGTGTGTGTGTGTGTGTGTGTGTGTGTGTGTGCGTGTGCATGCATCTTGTGTGTGTGCGTCTGTGTCCGTGTGTGTGTGTGTGTGTCTTGTGTGCGTGTGTGTGTATGTGTATGTGTGCGTGTGTGTGTATGTGTGTGTGTTTGTGTGTCTGTCTTCTGTGTGTGTGTGTGTGTGTCTTGTGTGCGTGTGTGTGTATGTGTCTGTGTGTTTGTGTGTCTGTCTTCTGTGTGCGTGTGCGTGTACACACAACAGTTCGAGCGGGGTTCCTCCACCTGGCGGAGGCGCTGGCGTATCGCCGTGACAGCGAGGTGCCGGTGAGGGCCGTCATCAACATGCTGAAGGCCGGGGAGCGGTGCAACCCGGAGGCGGAGCTTATCGGCAAAGGTACGCTCTAATCACCACGCCCCCTCCCCCTGGTAGCCACGCCCCACCCGGTGACCACACCCACCCTTATGAATAAGATAAGATCAGATAAAACTTTATTAATCCCGAAGGAAATTCTTGTGCCAGAGGAATAGGCAATAGAATAATGAAGAGAAATAAACGATAAAATAATACAATTTACAAATTTACAGTGAGTCTAAGCCTAAGAGAAATATAGAAATATATGTAAGATATTCAATCAACAAAACAAGTTGGCAAAGGAACTGTAGGTAAGATTTAAGAGCAGCTTCAATTTATTCGTTAAATACCACAGCCTGATTGATCCATCAAATATTAGTGAGAGAAATACTAAGGGGGAGGGGGCAGAGAGGGAGGGGGGGGGTTATCTTCAAAGTCGTCTCTCGATCTCTCCCTCTCTCTCCCTCTCCCCCCCTCTCTCTCTCTCTCTCTCTCTCTGTCTCTCTCTCTGTGTCTCTCTCTCTCTCTCTCTCTCTCTCTCTCTCTCAAAGATTACCTAGAGCACCTTTAAACTGACTTATTGATTAATTGTTCACTTGATTAGTGTCAAGCCATTTTTTTTATGTGGAAACTGGTCAAATTAAAATTTTAATTGGACCATCGTGATGTAATATACTGTCTGGTACTGTCTGGTAGCAGAGGCGAGGCTGATTCAATAATGGCAATCTAAAAAAGTGATTCATCATTATTATTATTATTATTATTATTATTATTATTATTATCAAGTCATTGACGTGAAGCCTGTGTGCCTGCTGCCCCCTAGTGCTGCAGGGGCTGATGGAGACCAAGTCCCCGTACCTGGAGGAGCTGCTGTCACTGCTGATGAGCGTCGGCACGCAGAACGGCACCGCCGGGCCCGTTGCCATGGTGATCTCCCTGCTCCTCCAGGAGACCGAGGAGCGAGCGGTGAAGAAGGAGGCGGAGTCCAGCAGGTGAGTGCCGCTAATAGTCCCCCGATAGTCTAAATAGTCTCTCATATCGTTAGCCAAAGTATCCGAAAAGCCCTCCGGGTCCCGCCCCCCTCCTCCTCAGCGATAGGGTAGACTAGTGGGGTGGTATGAAGGGAGGCGGGTCTTGGAGGCCGGCGCCAGATCTCGGTAGGTTGACGGACAGCCCTCCTCTACTCTAGTACCGCCCCAAATACCGGCCAGTTCTGTGGAACTATACGAGGTAGAAGTCGAATTCAGGCGTCCGATTTGTTCTGATCTCAGAACAATTCTGAAGAAGCATACAGAGGTCTTTAGCCTTCACCGGATAATAAATACATTAAAATAAATAATATTGTAATATTTATCCATTTGATGATGTAATATTGCCTGCTCAGCGGCTATCTTAAAAGCCTCCTTGGTCTGAAATGCAAATCTAAAAACGTGTTTGTCTGTGTGTGTTTGTGTGTGTGTATATTAGTAGGGTTTATTGTTGTTATGCATGAATTGTGCAGAGAAAAAGGTTATTCTAGCATCGCACTAACGGGACCGTATGCTTCCCACGCCTCCTCCTCCTCCCCAGCTCTGAGGTGAGCCGCGCGAGCCTCAGCTCGGGCCTGCTGGTGGACTGGCTGGAACGCCTGGACCCCGAGGTGACGTCCGTGTGTCCAGAGCTCCAGCAGAAGCTGCTGTTTGCCCTCAACAAGGTAAGAGGCAGACGGCCATCGTCGCCTGGACAAACAAGTCATCGAAATGTTAACGAAATCGTTCACGAAAAATGACCAAGTGCAAAAAGTATTGTAATAGATTGATTGATTGATTGATTGATTGATTGATAGATAGATAAACATTTATTAGTCCTTTCGGAAATTCATCGTGTGCCATACAGCAATCGTCAGACACACAAACAGACAATTACAATCCTGACAACCACTACAATACAACAGCACTAACAACCAACAACAACAACAGAATACCTCAACAAGGTCACAGACCTATACACAACATATCACCAAAGAGTTCCCAAAGTTTCTTCTCCCGATGCAAGAAAACATGTTTTTTGGTACAGAAAGACCCCAAAAAATCGAAGTTTGAATTTTCAGTGTGATGAAAATTTCCATCTTCCATGATTTATTGACCTACCATCGATCTGTACTGTCTGACTCGCATCTCTTCAACGACCGTCACCCACTGATACAAATGTAAAGGTTTTGTGGTGTGGTGTGGTGGTGGTGGGGGCGTGTTTTAACCTCTGCTCCGCCCCCCCCCAGGGACGCGGAAGCCCCTCCTACAGGCCCTACCTGCTGGCCCTGCTCACGCACCAGTCCAACTGGTCCACCCTGCTGCAGTGTATCAGCGCCGTGCTGAGCAAGCGCAGAGACCACAGGTACAAAAAGGATGGTTTACAGTTTAGAAGTTTGGTGGTTTTGATTGGAGTCGGGGTTAATCTCACTGTGTGTAAAATAAGAGATAAAATAAGATAGAACTTTATTAATCCCGAAGGAAATTCTTGTGCCAGGTTGCGTAGCGATACAGTACAATAAAACAATATGGAAATCAACAGAATAATAACAATTTTACCAATTTACAGTCAAAATATACAAATGTGTGGGCAAGATAAGATATTCCGACGGTGAAAACAATTTGGCATAATTGAAGTGTAATATTATTGGACATGACCTTAAGAATATTGCACATGATGATGAGAGGAGATTAGATGTATGTTATAGATCATATTTATAGACAACATGATAATAATATAATAGCACATGATAGAGTATTGCACATGATGTTGGACAGTAATATTAATATTGCACGTAATACTGAGGAACGTGCACATGATGTTGAGAGGTAATAGTGCACATTATATTGCTGTGTTCATTGTCTTGTAAAAGTGTGTGTGATGGTCTACCGTAGACTGGACCCCTCGCCTGCCCTGGACTTCCTGTGGGCCTGCAGTCACATCCCACGCATCTGGCAGGGCCGCGACCAGAAGATCCCCCAGGTAGGGTCCGAACCAACGTCCAAATACAGTACTTACCTGGCAGGGGGAGATGGCATGATCACGAAGGCGGGTCTATCTTGTCTTGTCTTATCTTATCTTAAGCCAACGCTGCGTTCAAATGAATAACGCATGATGATGCGTGTGTCGCATCAAACGAATGTAACGTACTGGATTCTAAAATGACCATAATATGTAAAAGGTAACATGCCAAGTGGCAATACCGGCTCCTCTTCTGACAGGAGAACGTCTTGTTTTTGTTTCGGTCCGTGTGATTGGCTGTTGTCCGAGTTCACTGTCCTCGATTCACATTGGCTCACGTTTCCTCACATCTTATGATCGTGAATTTAGGCGGAGCACTTTGCATTTTACATCACTGTGGTCTCGACTGCAGCAAAGTGATCGATGATTGATTGAATGATGACATCAAATCACCCGGCCGTAGGAAGGAACGTCGTAGAGCAGCTGATCTCACACTCTCTCTATCCCGCTCTCTCTCTCTTTCTCTCTCTCTCTATCCCTCTGTCTCTCTTTCCCTCTCTCTCGCTCTCTCTCTGTCTCTCTCTCTCTCTTGCTGTCTGTCTCTTTCTCTCGCACTGTCTCTGTCTCTCTCTGTCTCTCTATCTCTCTGTCACACTCTCTCTTTCTCTCTCTCTCACTGTCTCTCTCACGGTCTCTCTCTCTCTATCCCTCTGTCTCTCTATCCCTCTGTCTCTCTCTCTATCACTCTTTCTCTCACTCTGTCTCTTTCTTTCTCTCTATCTTTCTCTCTCTGTATCTTTCTCTCTCTCTGATCTCTCTCTCTCTCTCTCTTTGTCTCTCTCTGTCTCTCTCTCTCTTTCTCTCTCTCTCTATCCCTCTGTCTCTCTTTCCCTCTCTCTCTCTCTGTCTCTCTTGCTGTCTTTCTCTTTCTCTCGCACTGTCTCTCTCTCTCTCTCTCTCTCTCTCTCTCTCTCTCTCTCTCTCTCTCTCCGCCCCCCTGCAGAAGAGGGCGGAGGAGTTTGTCCTGCAGCTGAGCTCGGAGGAGCTGGTCAGCCTGGTGGACCTGATCCTGCTGGAGTCTGAGCTCACCACCGCCACCACCACCACCACCACCACCACAGACCCAACCACCAGCAGCACCAGCAGCACCAGCAGTACCAGCGCCACGACTGGGCCGGACCCGACGGCCTGCTCCCTGATCCAGTCCCGGCTGCCTCTCCTCCTGTCCTGCTGCGGCGCCGACGTGGGCAACATCCGCCGGGTCTGCGAGTACCTGGTCAGCTGCACCAAGAAGTGGGCCGACAGGTACGGTGTCGACACCTTAGACTCCGCCTCTTCCAGTCTGACTCCGCCTCCACCTCCAGGCTGACTCCGCCCACCTTGTTTGTGTCTCATTCGTCGGTTAGGGGGCCACTAAGTAACTGATAATGCACTAAGTAGACTGTTATTCGCTCGGGAAAAGGCGGGAATTTAATCGTCCAGTTATGCTTTATTCACTCGGACCCGGTACCCATTTTTTCACACTCGCACAACAATCTCAGGTGTTATCTTTGTTTTGGTTACCACGACTACATATTATTATTATTATAGCCCTCATAGTTGTGGAGATATACTGCATATACTGTACTCTATATTGTGTTATTTTACGGCCAAAACTGGAGGAAGAGGCCGTCGTGTTGACGAGGTTAATGAGCAGGTTAATATCATCTCACGGGAGTGACTTCGGGAGTCGAACCCACAACCTTCTGCCTCCCTGCGGGGGGCGTCAAACATTCGCGCAATGTCTGCCAATATAGGATAATGTGTCCCCTTACCACCAACACCACCACCACCACCACCACCAGTCTGTGTGTTTCCTAATCATTTGCAGACACACACACACGCGTGCCCTTAAACATATGTTTTCCCGTCGTCCCTACATAGCGCTTGCCAAGGTGTTAACAAGCCGTGCGGTTTTTGACGCGCGATGCAACTTTTGGTTTCGGTCTAATGAGGCGAGTTATATTATCGGTTCCTTCTTCTTCTTCTTCTTCTTCTTCTTCTCGGCACTCGTGAACTTTTCAGACTCCCCCTCCACACTCCCACCCGTCTCCTTACGTCGAGCACACGGCCGTGGAGTGGGTAGGACGCGATAATTAGCTCTATTGGTGTGAAATTAGGGAGCAGCCCAAGTCATCTCCTTTTTAAAACGGCTCAGTGTGCATGCGTGTGTGTGTGTATCTGTGTGTGTGTGTGTGTGTGTGTGCGTGTGCGTGTGTGTGTGTGTATCTGTGTGTGTGTGTGTGTGTGTGTATCTGTGTGTGTGTGTGTGCGTGTGTGTGTGTGTGCGTGTGTGGTAATAGTAATAATAATGACGACGAAGCCAAGGGGATTAGAAAAGCTGTGAAGGCTTCCCTCCCGCACACACACGAACGCACGCACGCACGCACGCACGCACGCACGCACACACGCACGCACACACACACACACACACACACACACACACACACACACACACACACACACCACACACACACACACACACACACACACACACACACACACACACAGACACACAGACACACACACACACACCGCCGCCTTGTGTCTGGCACTCCCGTAACCCGAGCGGCGCTGTCGCTGAGATCAGGGAGCTAGCTCTTGGTAGCATGTCATCGGGCGCGCTAGACTACTTTAATGAGGAAACTTTTGGCCAAGGTCAAGCGGAATTAGCTTTGGAATTACAATATTTTACACACGGCTAAGCTGACTTAAAGAAAACACGGCTTGTGTGTGTGTGTGTGTGTGTGTGTGTGTGTGTGTGTGTGTGTGTGTGTGTGTGTGTGTGTGTGTGTGTGTGTGTGTGTGTGTGTGTGTGTGTAAACCCGTCTTATAGCGCGGGGGGGAGAGTGCGGTGTTTTGTGCGCGGAGAACACGCTGCTTTGCTAAAGCTTAGCTCGGATAAGACGGTGTTTGTGTGTTGTGTTTATTGTTGTTTACTCCGCTGACACGAACAGAAGAGGCCCTCTTCTCTGCCGGGGTCACATGGTACACATTTTCCCGCTCTAACGTCGGGTCGGAAGTCGGGTGGTAATCGGGTCTTTGGTGTCCCATGGCGTCCCCGGAAGCCGTCAAGAGCTTTATAGGACCATAAGACCATTGGACGAACGCAGAACTACACCGTTAATAATAAACTCATTTGTCCATATCATCATTTTTGCAGAATCAATCGGTCATTTATCATTTATATATCGCTTTTATCCAAAGTGCTTTACAGTATTGCCTCACATTCACCCATTCATACACCGACGGCGGTGCCGACCATGCAAGGTAACAACCAACACGTCAGGAGCAGGTAGGGTTAGGTGGTGTCTTGCTCAGGGACACCTCCACACTTAGCTAGGAGGGGGAGGAGCCCGGGGATCGAACCAACAACCTTCCGGCTGCCAGACAACCACTCTTATTACCTCCTGAGCTACTGCCACCCATGTATGTATGCGTCACCCACCGTCGCCCTCCCAACTGAAACTGGCCTGGTCGTTTGTTAGTGGGGAGGGGTGGGTGAGGGTGAGGGGTGAGGGAGGGGAGGATGGGGTATGGAGCGAGAGTCGTATCGATTTTCCATTGCGGAGAACGGATAAAGGCGCAATTACCGCACGGCGCTGTAATTTCTCGGGGACAAACAGCCACATCATTCCACTTTGGGACAATTAGACCAATAAAGCTTACGCTGCGGTGAAATAAAGAGACACTCTCTCGACCGGGGGAACAAAATCTGACTATTTAGCCGCGGCCAGACCGGACTGACGATTGATGGCACAATTGCCGTTGAATCGCCATGATGGTAAATAAGCCAGTAATGGTAAATAATCCACGACAGCGGGTACTTCGCCGGGCGTAATCAGGATTCTGGACGGGCTATCGATCACGAGACGATCTCGCCGATGTGGAAGAGTCTGCACGTTAAATGCACTATAGTACAGCCCTGAGGTTCAATTAGTTTTGTTCACGGTGAGGTTCATGCGGGTGGGGCCTCCTGCCTGCGTCGTACCTCTGCCACTAGTGTCTTAGTGGAGACCACCGAGACCGAGACACGGGACCGTTCTGTACGGTGACACGGCAGGCTCCAGTACGTAGGAGGCACAGTCAAAAGTCGACAAAAATATATATATACTGTATATTGAGAGGAGCACAATATACATAATGAAGATAAAAACATCTAGAGAATGTAGGAATGGGGAATATAGCCTATGAATCCAGAAGTATTAAATGTTAAGTACAAGCAATGCATTAAAAAGAAAAGCCATTTAAACAGCAGTGTGTCTGTGAACTGTGGTGCAGGCGGGTCCAGCTGTATAAAGTCCAAGTTTAAAGTTAAAGTAGGTAAATTCAAAATGGTCGTTTATCTGTTAGACTGATCACTAGATCAGTCTACCAGCCTACCCAGTGGACTGTACCAAGAGGTAAACGGATCTAGTCAGCATACATCTAGGTGGACATTCCCACTTGTGATGTCACTAGATGGTAGTCACACTCACACCTGGTGGTATAATATGTCCCCTTTAATGATCACGCTAATACTTTTTTTAAGTTAAGGAGCGTGACGGTGACAGATCAGTGTATATACAGAGTGTATATATATATATATATATACACATACTCTGTACATATATACTCTGTACAACCTCTATATATACTCTGTACAACCTCTTGATTTTTGTTGGACAACTCATCCACTATTCTCTCTCTCTGCTCCCTCCTCAGTCCCATGAGCAAACGCTGCCAGAGTCTGCTGCTGCAGATCTACCTGCAGTCCCCCGAGGTCATGCAACACCTCCCCCTGCTGGACGACACCTGGAGTGGCGGGGCCGTGGCCGACGGCAGCACCTGCAAGGTGGGTCACGTCGGTCACGCACACACATACACAACACACACGGGTGCACACATAGGCAGGTGCACACGCACAAAAACACACACACACACACACACAGAGGCAGGCGCGCACGCACATAGACACACCCGCACACACACACACACACACACACACACACACACACACACACACACACACACACACACACACACACACACACACACACACACACACACACAGCTGCATACACAGGCACACACACAGAGACAGGCAAACACACACACACACACACACAGGCAGGCACACACACAGAGACAGGCAAACACACACACACACAGGCGCACACACTATGCACACAGTTTAATTCGAGTGCCGGGACTTTCTGTTATTTAATCCGTCTTCTAAACAAGCGCTAAACCAAACAAGTACTTATTGATGTATTTAATTAAAACAGGGTTCTAATATTCCCTGTGGATCTGTACGGATTATCCCGATTCCCAACACATGACTTCATTATAATGTCTCCGCTGTGTGTTGCCTCAGCGAGACACGCTCATTATCACCACGCGCATAACTTCATTAAGATGTCTGTACTGTGTGTTGCCTCAGCTGGACGTGCTCATGATCATAATGTCATTATGATGTCTGTACTGCGTGTTGCCTCAGCTGGACGTGCTCATGATCATAATGTCATTATGATGTCTGTACTGCGTGTTGCCTCAGCTGGACGTGCTCATGATCATAATGTCATTATGATGTCTGTACTGCGTGTTGCCTCAGCTGGACGTGCTCATGATCATAATGTCATTATGATGTCTGTACTGCGTGTTGCCTCAGCTGGACGTGCTCATGATCATAATGTCATTATGATGTCTGTACTGCGTGTTGCCTCAGCTGGACGTGCTCATGATCATAATGTCATTATGATGTCTGTACTGCGTGTTGCCTCAGCTGGACGTGCTCATGATCATAATGTCATTATGATGTCTGTACTGCGTGTTGCCTCAGCTGGACGTGCTCATGATCATAATGTCATTATGATGTCTGTACTGCGTGTTGCCTCAGCTGGACGTGCTCATGATCATAATGTCATTATGATGTCTGTACTGCGTGTTGCCTCAGCTGGACGTGCTCATGATCATAATGTCATTATGATGTCTGTACTGCGTGTTGCCTCAGCTGGACGTGCTCATGATCATAATGTCATTATGATGTCTGTACTGCGTGTTGCCTCAGCTGGACGTGCTCATTATCATAACTTCATTATAATGTCTGTACGTGCTCATTATCATAACTTCATCATGACGCCTGTACTGTGTGTTCTCACTATCGTAACTTCATCATGTCTGTACTGCATGTGTCCATTACCATAACATCATTATTGTGACTGTACTGTGTGTTCTCATTATCATAACATCATTATGATGTCTGTACTGGGTGTGCTCATTATCATAACGTCGTCACATAGTGTCTGTGCTGCGTGTCTCCTCAGCTGGACGTGTTCATTATCATAAGTTCATGGTGTCCGTACTGCGTGTGTTCATGATCATAACCTCACGGTGTCCGTACTGCGCGTGTTCATGATCATAACCTCACGGTGTCCGTACTGCGCGTGTTCATGATCATAACCTCACGGTGTCCGTACTGCGCGTGTTCATGATCATAACCTCACGGTGTCCGTACTGCGCGTGTTCATGATCATAACCTCACGGTGTCCGTACTGCGCGTGTTCATGATCATAACCTCGCGGTGTCCGTACTGCGCGTGTTCATGATCATAACCTCGCGGTGTCCGTACTGCGCGTGTTCATGATCATAACCTCGCGGTGTCCGTACTGCGCGTGTTCATGATCATAACCTCGCGGTGTCCGTATGTTTCATGATCATAACCTTGGCCGGTGTCCGTACTGCGCGTGTTCATGATCATAACCTCGCGGTGTCCGTACTAGCGGTGTGTTCATGATCATAACCTCGCGGTGTCCGTACTGCCGCGTGTTCATGATCATAACCTCGCGGTGTCCGTACTTGCGCGTGTTCATGATCATAACCTCGCGGTGTCCGTACTGCGCGTGTTCATGATCATAACCTCGCGGTGTCCGTACTGCGCGTGTTCATGATCATAACCTCGCGGTGTCCGTACTGCGCGTGTTCATGATCATAACCTCGCGGTGTCCGTACTGCGCGTGTTCATGATCATAACCTCGCGGTGTCCGTACTGCGCGTGTTCATGATCATAACCTCACGGTGTCCGTACTGCGCGTGTTCATGATCATAACCTCACGGTGTCCGTACTGCGTGTCTCTCCTCAGCTGGACGTGCTGGTCCACCGGCTGGTCTCGCTGCTGGCCGAAACCGGGGAGTCCAAGTCCGCGGAGAGCCGCATGTCGGACGCCAACCTGGCCTGCAGAAAGCTGGCCGTCTCCCACCCCGTGCTCCTGCTCAGGTACGCTGCACGCTACACGCTACACGCTACACGCTACACGCTACACGCTATACCTGTACGGACGACACATCAACGCGTGTTACCTTTGTGTACAACGTGGATGGACGGAGGGGTAGACGATGTGTAAGAGCAGCTTGCATCAAATCCAGTCAACGTAAAGAAAGTATGTGAGAAGAACGTCCAATTATAAAAACCCTCGCAAGTTAGCGTTAGCGGGTAGGAGAGGGAAGGTGGGTCTGGGAGTGGGGGGGGGGTTATGCAGAGTCCAGGTGAACTCTGAACAGGTGGGTCTTGAGTCTCTTGTTAAGGAGGGGGGTTATGTAGAGTCCAGGTGAACTCTGAACAGGTGGGTCTTGAGTCTCTTGTTAAGGAGGGGGGTTATGTAGAGTCCAGGTGAACTCTGAACAGGTGGGTCTTGAGTCTCTTGTTAAGGAGGGGGGTTATTGTAGAGTCCTTAGGTGCAACTCCTGAAAAGGTGGTCTTGAGTCTGCTTTGTTAAGGAGGGGGGTTATGTATGAGTCCAGGTGAACTCTGAACAGGTGGGTCTTGAGTCCTCTTGTTAAGGAGGGGGGTTATGCCAGAGTCCAGGTTGAACTCTGAACAGGTGGGTCTTGAGTCTTCTTGTTAAGGAGGGGGGTTATGTAGACGTCCAGGTGACCTGAACAGGTGGGTTCTTGAGTCTCTTGTTAGGGATGGGGGGTTTATGCAGAGTCCAGGTGAACTCTGAACAGGTGGGTCTTGAGTCTCTTGTTAAGGGAGGGGGGTTATGTAGAGTCCAGGTGAACTCTGAACAGGTGGGTCTTGAGTCTCTTGTTTAAGGGAGTGGGGCGTTATGGTAGAGTCCCAGGTGAACTCTGAACAGGTGGGTCTGAGTCCTGCTTTGTTAAGGAGGGGGGTTATGTAGAGTCCAGGTGAACTCTGAACAGGTGGGTCTTGAGTCCTCTTGTTAAGGGAGGGGGGTTAATGTAGAAGTCCAGGTGAACTCTGCACAGGTGGGTCTTTGAGTCCTCTTGTTCCAGGAGGGGGTTATGTAGATGGTCCAGGTGATACTCTGACAGGTGGGTGTCCTTGAGTCTCTTTGTTAAGGAGGGGGGGGTTATGCAGAGTCCCAGGTGAACTCTGAACAGGTGGTCTTTGAGTCTCTTGTTAAGGAGGGGGGGTTATGTAGAGTCCAGGGTGGGTCTTGAGTCTCTTGTTAAGGAGGGGGGTTATGTAGAGTCCAGGTGAACTCTGAACAGGTGGGTCTTGAGTCTCTTGTTAAGGAGGGGGGTTATGTAGAGTCCAGGTGAACTCTGAACAGGTGGGTCTTGAGTCTCTTGTTAAGGAGGGGGGTTATGTAGAGTCCAGGTGAACTCTGAACAGGTGAGTCTTGAGTCTCTTGCGGAGGCTGGCGAGCGACTCTGCCGTCCTGACGTCAGCCGGGAGCTCATTCCACCACCGAGGAGCCAGAACAGAACAGAACAGAACAGAGAAGAGTTGGAACTTGGCAGAGCGATGTTTGCCTGTTCTTAGTGAAGTACGTACAATCGTCTGTATTCCCAACCACTGTCTCCTCCTCCTCTTCCTCTTCCTCCTCCTCCTCCTCCCCTGTGCAGGCACCTGCCCATGATCGCGGGGCTGCTGCGCGGCCGCATGCACCTGAACCTGCAGGAGTTCCGTCAGCACAACCACCTGACCTTCTTCACCAACGTGCTCGCCATCCCCTGGAGCTGCTGCCAGGCCGCAGGTGTTCCACGGGCCACCTACCAGAGGCACTGCAGGACTTGCCTGCCTCTCCTTCATGAGGGCCCTCAAGGTGGGCGCACATTCTCTCTCTCTCTCTCTCTCTCTCTCTCTCTCTCTCTCTTCTCTCTCTCTCTCTCTCTCTCTCTCTTTCTCGCTGTATACACCAATCAAATAAAATCAATATTCAAATATAGAAAATTATTTTATGTATTTTATCAAAATAGGGGAAAAAATCAGCAAAGAAAGAAATATTTTGTATTTTCTTAAATAAATAAATGAATGTTTTGAATTTGACCGTTTCATCCTCAGAACTTCCAGCGATCCCGCTCCCCGCTGCTGTTCATCAACAAGTTCCTCCAGTTCACGCAAAAATACATTACCCACAATGCATCGGCGGCGGTGTCCTATCTGCAGAAGCACTCGGACATACTGCAGTACGTTTATGGACACACACACACACACACACACACACACACACACAAGTGGGAGTGTCCACCTAGAAGTATGCTGGATAGATCAGCCTACCCAGTGGACTGTACAGTAGCAACTGGTAGGCTGATCTATCCACCACACATCTGACTGGACACTCCCACTTGTGATGTCAGAAACCGAAGATCGTGAAACCGCTTGGAGGGGCTAATCACGCTCACACCCGGCGGTATAATAGGTCTCCATTAACGAACGTTCTCTGGCACCGTTCTCGTGAAACAGGGCCTTGTGTTTGGAGAACCCCCACCTGGCGCAGCTGAAGTCCCTGCTGGCCGGTCTCACCCTGCCGGTGAAAAGCTGCTCGGCAGACAGCAGCGCTGACGACCGGGAGGGTAAGCAACAGCAAACTACATGACCCACAGAGGGTAAGAGCGGTTGTCTGGCAACAGGAAGGTTGCTGGTTCGATCCCCGGGCTCCTCCCCCTCCTAGCTAAGTGTCTAGGAGGTGTCCCTGAGCAAGACACCACCTAATCCTACCTGCTCCTGACGTGTTGGTTGTTACCTTGCATGGTTGACACCGCCGTCGGTGTATGAATGGGTGAATGTGAGGCGATACTGTAAAGCTCTTTGGATGAAAGTGTGATATAAATGCGATCCATTTACCATTTACCACAGACGAGTCCAACACCGGGGGCCCCCTACCCCTGGTCAACATCTCGGCCTCGGTGTCGCTGACGGCCGCCGACATGACGCTGTGCCTGAAGAAGATGTCCAGAGGAGAGGCGGTGGAGGGTAACCTAGCAACGCAGCCGCCAACATCTCCCGACTAACATCCGTCGTCACGGTTTCAGTGTTGTCTTGTCTCGTCTCTAAACTGTGGGCTCTGGGTTCTGCAGACGTGCTGGAGGTGCTGACCGAGGTGGACGACAAGTCCAGGCGGAGTCCCGAGATCATTCAGTACTTCTCCGTGAGTCATTCATCCAGTCATCCACTCACCCAGTCATACAGCCATCCATCAATTCAGTCCGTCTGTCCATATTGTCGTCCAGTCATCCAGTCACCCTTTGATTCAACCAGTCATCAATTCATCCGTTCATTCCATCACCCGGTCATCCATGTATACGGTCGTCCATTGATTGTTAACCCTGTCAATCACTCATTAAATCATCCACTCACCCAGTCACCAGTACAATAGTCCTGTTCGCGTGTGTGTGCGTGTGCGTGTGTGTGCGTGTGTGTGTGTCGAGGACCCCGCCACCCCCCTCTCACCCCCTCACCTCCTCACCCCTCTCTCACCCCCTCCTCACCCCGCTGTGTTTCCCGCCTCCTGCAGAACGACCTCCAGAGGCTGATGTCGTCGTCGGAGGAGCTGTGCAGGAACCTCGCCTTCAGCCTGGCGCTGCGCTGCATCCAGGGCAACCCACGGTCAGTGTGTGTGTGTGTGTGTGTGTGTGTGTGTGTGTGTGTGTGTGTGTGTGTGTGTGTGTGTGTGTGTGTGTGTGTGTGTGTGTGTGTGTGTGTGTGTGTGTGTGTGTGTGTGTGTGGGTTAGACTGTTATCCATGACTATTTATTTATTTATTTTATTTAGTTCTTTATTTGTCTAATTCTATTTTATTCTATTTGCTTTTATCTCTGTTCAGCACTTTGATCAATCCTCGATTGTTGTAAATGTGCAATATAAATAGACTTTGAATTGAATTGAATTGAATGTCTGTTTGTCTGTCAAGTGTCTCCACACTGGTGTGCAGGATAGATCAGTCCGGAAATTCATGTGATGTGATCATGTCATGTGATGTCATGTGACGTGATCATGTGATGTCATGTGATGTGATCATGTCATGTGATGTCATGTGACGTGATGTCATGTGATGTGATCATGTCATGTGATGTCATGTGACGTGATCCTGTGACGTTCTCTCTCCCGCTCACCAGGCTGGCCACGGACTTCCTGCCCACCTTCATGTACTGCATGGGCAGCGGCAACTTTGACGTGGTGCAGACGGCGCTCCGGAACCTGCCGGAGTACGTGCTCCTCTGCCAAGGTAACCGCGGCGACGCACGAGTTCCCGCCTCTTCACTCACGGTCACCAAACGAGCTCGAGTGTCGAACAAGCGCCATGTGACTAGTGCCGTCTAGTGACATCACAAGTGGGAATGTCCACCTAGATGTATGCTAGACTAGATCAGTTGACCTGTCAGTACAGTACAGTCCACTGGGTAGGCTGGTAGACTGATCTAGTCAGCATACATCTAGGTGGACATTCCCACTTGTGATGTCACTAGACGGTGGTCACATGGCAATTGTGAAACGGCTTGCAGTGGCTAATCACACTTTTAAGTCTGGCTAAATATTGACGTCGTGTGTGTGTGTGTGTGTGTGTGTGTGTGTGTGTGTGTGTGTGTGTGTGTGTGTGTTGGTGTGTGTGTGTGTGTGGTGTGTGTGTGGTGTGTGTGGGTGTGTGTGGTGGTGGTGTGGGTGTGTGGTGGTGTGTGTGTGTGTGGTGTGTGTGTGTGTGTGTTGTCCTTTTCCGTCCCCCCCTGCAGAGCATGCAGACATTCTGCTCCACAAGGCCTTCCTGGTGGGAATCTACGGGCAGATAGACACCAGCTCAATGATCGCCGAAGCCATGAAGGTTCTCCGCATGGAAGCCACGACGTAGCTCCTCTGAGCGTCCCGACGCTCACCGCTGTCCTTCGTCGTTGGTTCCGATTGGTTCATGTTCACATCTGTTTAGTATCGAGGGAGAAATGTTGTCCAGATTGCCACGTTCAAATACTACAAGCTTAAAGGTTCCATTGTTCCTTTTATTTTGAAAGGGTGTTGGATGTCTTGAATGAATCGTTTTTTCCTCAAATTGCACACATTCAGCAAATGAAAATCCTATGTACTGAACTTTGAGCTGTTGTTATTTACATCACAACAAAATGACAACATAACCGGCCAATGTTTGTGTTTAGTATTGTGTACGTAAACTCGCAAGACACACACTTTTCTGTAAAACATTAAATAACAAGCTTAATAAATGTCATTCTTTATTATGACCTTAAAGGTCTCCACTGGAAATTACTTAGGATTTGGTTGATTCAGTACAATGAAATTCCTGGACATTAATTAAAATGCCACCGTCTTACTCATCTGTTGTGTTCTCTGAGGAAATAATAAATAAACTGTCACTTGGACCAACCGATGATTTAATGACTTTTCTATTGGATCGCAACGCGTATACGTGTTACATTACATTCACGTCAAAATACGCGACAGCCGCTTGGCGAATTATATGCGTTCCACTGTCGCCACATTCCGACGTCCGTTTAGTGACGGAATCGCATCGCAAGCGTGGATAAATTCCTAAGAACCAATTATTGCTTTGAAAAGAAAATATATATTAACATGTCGGCACCTTAAACAGAACACGTGGTGGGAGGGGTAATTGGAGCGAGGCCTCGGCGCGAATGTGTTTTATTTTCCGCCAAATTGGGGATCGTGATAAAGAGACGCCGGAGACGGCTGTCAGAGGCGGCGGTGTACTCGGTCTCAACCGGCCGCTAACGCTCACCGCTAAACAACGGCCCCCCGACCGTGAAACACGTAAAACACGCTTACCCACAGCCGCGACCTCTGACCTCTTCGCCGTGGAGTCGAGGGATAAGTGAAACCGGCCTCAAAGACGGGAACCTCTGAAACCGCCGACATCCCAGCGTCCGCCCGTTCGTTGAGGGTCAATTAAGCGTGGCGGTAATTGTTCAATCACAGAGACAGAAAGGGGGGCCCCTTTTTTTGAAGAAGAAGAAGAAGTCGAAGCGATGTGGGGGCCGACCATTTTACAGTCCAGCGAGTCTGGCTGGTGTTCAGTTACCTGAGAGAGGTGTGTGTGTGTGTGTGTGTGTCTGTGTGTGTGTGTGTTGCAGTGTTGCACAGTGGAGTCCATCATTCGTCGGTGACAGAGACGGTACGTCTGAACTGCGGCGCTGAATGGATTGTTGACAACTGTATTATCTCAATGAGGTCATCATTTTCACTGATCTTCATCCCTCCCCCCCTCCTCCCTCCTCCCGTAACACGATACGCTATCAGAAGCTACCGCGGCTAAAAGCTAAAAGCTCCTCGCCGCTCCGATAGCGCTTGATAATTGAGGCAAAACCCAAACATTGGATTTAGTGCAGTCTGCAGTTTCAATCACGTGTTGTATTGAACCCTAACTGTTCCGGACCAAAAGCAAATAAGAAAATATTTACTTTTTCGAGAAAAAAAAACCTTGTGTCTAAGATAAGAGATAAGATAAAACTTTATTGATCCCGAAGGAAATTGTTGTGCCAGAGGTTGCATCGCAATTGAACAAGAGTCATAAACAATAGAAATAAACAATAGAATAATACAAATAAAATAACAAATGTACAAAATTACAGTGAGACTAAACCTAAGAGAAATACATAAAAATATAATGAATTCAGTGTGAATTCAATGATCAGGTATCATTGGAGAGAGTTGGACATGCGGAAGACTAATCTGTGACTTCATCAGCGTTTCCACAAATCCATCGAATCACATCAAGTGCTGTGATTCATTCTTCCTCATAACCTTTTATCCGGATCGTTCTCTCTTCTCGCATTAAACGGTGACGCCCTTTGCCGCCCCCATCATCACCACCCCCCCTCCCCCCTCCCCATCATCACCACCCCCACCCCCCCCCCCATCATCACCACCCCGCCGCTATACAGTTGTTGTTGCCACGGCGATGCGTTAATTGCACCTGCATGGTGTCCGATGACCGGCTGGCTGGCTGGCTGGCTGGCTGGCTGGCTGGCTGGCTGGCCCTGTTTATTGTTATCCATCACCTTCTGGAGTACAAGTCCCAGCAGACCCCACCCTACCCCCCACACCCCCCATTGGTCCGGCGCCAGCATCCCATTGGCCGGGCGGCGGTGATGCGGAACAGAGATGAGTGACAGCTGAGGAGGAGGAGGAGGAGGAAGTGGCTGGAGTGGGCGAGAGAGACAGAGAGAGATACAGATAGAGAGAGAGAGAGAGAGAGTGAGAGAGGGCGATGGGGCCCGATACTGACAGCTTAAACGCCGCTGTCAGACGTCACAGTTTGATCGCCCAGACGCAGCTGTGCCCACATCTGGAGGCCGGGCCGGGGGGCCGAGGGGCCGGGGGACCGGGGTGTGGCGGTGAAAACACGGCGACATATTTACCCCATCTTTATAAAAACAACAAGTCACTTCTGTATATCGTGGTCGTTTTAATTCCCCTTGGTACTGTTTACAGCCCCTTCACGTTGTTCAATCAAGACCCTTTGGAAATGTGGAACTCTTGGCTCTAAATAATAGACAACTTAGCATTGTTTAGCATATTGTATGTTCTCAGATGTTGGTACTGCACCCAGAACGGCACTTCTGCTCTTATCCCAGATATTATGCAGGCAACCTGGCAATTATGAAACTCGTTCTATTAACCTTGCAATTAAGAATGCTCCTGTTCCATTCTTATATTTATGTACCACAGTGATATATTGCTGTCTCTCTTTCTACAAATGTACTCGTTGTAAGTGCAAAAATGCCCTAAATGTAAATGTAAATGTAAACTCACATGGGGCGGCAGTAGCTCAGGAGGTAAGACCAGTTGTCTGGCAACTGGAAGGTTGCTGGTTCGATCCCCTGGGCTCCTCCCCCTCCTAGCTAAGTGTCGTGGTGTCCCTGAGCAAGACACCACCTAACCCTACCTGCTCCTCCTAGCTAAGTGTGGAGGTGTCCCTGAGCAAGACACCACCTAACCCTACCTGCTCCTCCTAGCTAAGTGTGGAGGTGTCCCTGAGCGAGACACCACCTAACCCTACCTGCTCCTCCTAGCTAAGTGTGGAGGTGTCCCTGAGCAAGGACACCCACCTAACCCTACCTGCTCCCCCTAGTTTAAGTGTGGAGGTGTCCCTGAGCAAGACACCACCTAACCCTACCTGCTCCTCCTAGCTAAGTGTGGAGGTGTCCCTGAGCAAGACACCACCTAACCCTACCTGCTCCTCCTAGCTAAGTGTGGAGGTGTCCCTGAGCAAGACACCACCTAACCCTAACCGCTCCTGACGTGTTGGTTGTTGCCTTGCATGGTTGACACCCACCGTCGGTGTATGAATGGGTGATAAAAGCGATGATATAAATACAAACCATTTACCGTTTCTCATGGTCCCGATTCCCATTCATTGATTCATGGACAGGGACTGGAGGCAAGGGAGTCAGGAATGTAACACCAGCAGATCCCACCACCACCACCCCCCCCTCGGTGGTTGCCGGTGGACCACGATGTGTCTCTACCTGCCCGCACGCATCTGTCTGCTGTCGGCTGCTCGTCCTCCTCAATGGCCGCCTCTCCTTAGATCATCACCGCTCACCGCTTAGCGCCGCCGATGCCATCGCCGCCGCCACCGCCGCCCCGCCGCTGCTGCTGCTGCTGCTGCTCCCGCCACGCTTCAGGTGCACTCGCTCGGCGTGGAGACGAACGAGAAGAAGAAGAAGAGGAAGGAAGGAAAAAATGTGGACCTGCTCCTCCGCCTCTTCCTCCTCCTCCTCTTTGAAGTGTGAAGTGTGATTGCTGTTAGATTGCGAGGCCGGCGTTCCCTTGAAGGGTTTGACTTGGGTCTGCGGGAGGGGAGTGAGTGTGTGTGTGTGTGGTGAGGTGTGTGTGGTGTGTGTGTGTGTGTGTAGGGGTGGGTGGGGGTTTAGGGGTCTCAGGTTTTATCCCAGTCAGGCCAATGAACCGAGACTAAAACAATCTAGCCAGCATGCTCTGTAGACTGTAGGATATACTATTACCAGCAGAGAGAGAGAGAGAGAGAGAGTACGGGAGGGAGTGGGGAGAGAGAGAGGGGAGAGAGAGAGAGAGAGAGGGGGGGAGAGAGAGAGAGAGAGAGAGGAGAGAGGGGAGAGAGAGAGAGGAGAGTACGGGGAGGGGAGGGGGAGAGAGAGAGGGAAAGGGAGAGAGGTGGAGAGAGAGAGAGGAGGAGCGAGAGAGACAGAGAGAGAGAGAGAGGGGGGAGAGAGAGTGAGAAGGGAGAGGAGAGGGGGAGAGAGAGAGAGAGACAGAGAGAGAGAGGGGGGAGAGAGAGAATGATTGAGAGAGAGAGAGAGAGAGAGAGAGAGAGAGACAGAGAGGTGGGGGAGGGGAGAGAGAGTGGGAAAGGGAGAGAGACAGAGAGAAAAGAGGGGAGAGAGAGAGAGGGGGAGAAGAGAGGGAGAAGAGAGAGAGCAGAGAGAGAGAGGAGGGGGCTAGCTAACATGCAAGGCTACAGGCCTTTGCTCTGTCTCTGTCTGTCTCTAGTTAAACATTAAAGAACACGTTTAAAGTGATGAAGCTTAATGGTTGGAAACGGTTTCTTCACAACATTATTTCATTTCTGGAGGGAGGAGGGGCAGTTGGTAGCTCATCCGTCACGAGGTATTGGAGCAGAGTAGCGTCACGTTAAACATCGGTCCGATCCGATCGGGGAGGACGTGTTGACACGGACATTGACAACCCTCGAGTCCACTTAAAGAAGTGTGATTAAATATTGATCTTGTCTGTGTGTCCGCTGTTCTTGGCTGACTCCAGTTAGACACAACCCTCCATTTGTATATATTTTTTAATATATATTTATATATACACAATTTACTCAGCATTCAGTACAAAAAAAATCATTAGCCAATTTTAGCCAACTTTTTACCAATTATTATTTTGTATTTATTTGTGTTCTAGCTGAACTGTTGTGCTCTTTAAGCAGAACACGTTTATTATTTACTTTTAAGAAAAATTCAAATATTTTTTGGTCATGTTTTTAACACACACACACACACACACACACACATATATATATATTCCAGTGCAACTCGGACACATCATCAGTAATGTAACATAATAGTTGAAAGTATTTTGTCGTTAAACCCAAAATGTCCAAACTTTTCAAACCAATCATTTGCGAGCTCAAACTATATATATGACTTTCTTAAGCCCGTGGGTTATTAATGGATAACAGCAAGGGCAGCCAACCACTTCCTAAATGCCTGTTTTCTCCAAATCCATAGATAATAATAATAATTGATTCTATTGGCCTGCCGGGCCCCTGCTGCAGGGTTAAGGTCCTTGTTGTAACGACATCGTTTCGCCTGCGTTGTATACAATCGCCGCCACGTCGTTGAGTTACCGGAATCAAAGAAGGTTTAAAAAAGAAAGACTTTATTTAAGCGCTAGAGCTCTCCTAAACTTAAAGGGGGACCATAAATATTATACAACCAGTGAGGTGTCACTAGTCTACCAGCCAGTGGGTACTGTACTGTTACCGACAGGTAAGCTGATCTAGTAGTCTAGGTGGGACATTTCCCACTTTGTTGATGTCAGAGGCGGTTGATGTCACTGGCAATTGGTGAACGGCTCGCGGTGGCGAAGTCACACTCACACCTGGGGCATCATAACATGTCCCTTTTAACTTCACGTAATTCACGCCTGTGCTCCAAGTGATGGGTCACCGATGGGGTTTTTTTTCCCGCCAATTTCTCGCTCCCCCCCCCCCCCCTCCTCCCTCCCCTGCCGATTATCCGGATCAATGGGCATTAGAGAGGAACTCGTCTCAGACAAATGAGCCGGCCAGCGGCTCTGCTTTCCAGATCGCCTGTCGCCGGCCAGACGTTCCCCGGGGTCTACCTGTCTACCTGTCTACCTGTCCACCTGTCTACCTGTCTGGGTGCCGGGGGGGGAACCAGCGCAGATGGCTGCAGTTCCTGTAATCCACGGACCCTCACACCACACCACCACCACCACTACCACCCACCACCCAACCACCTCCTCCTCCTCCTCCTCCACCTCCACCTCACACACAGTGTTTATTTAGCCTGCACTCCACCGTGAGACTTCTGATCCGCTTTCTGTTCGGTGTGAAGCCATCCAAAGTCTATCTCCCTCTCTCTCTCTCTCTCTCTCTCTCTCTCTCTCTCTCTCTCTCTCTCTCTCCTCTCTCTCTCTCTCTCTCTCTCTCTCTTCTCTCTCTCTCTCTCTCTCTCTCTCTCTCTCTCTCTCTCTCTCTCTCTCTCTCTTTCTCTCACTCTCTCTCTCTCTCTCTCTCTCTCTCTCTCTCTCTCTCTCTCCTCTCTCTCTCTCTCTCTCTCTCCTCTCTCTCTCTCTCTCTCTCTCTGCTCTCTCTCTCTCTCTCTCTCTCTCTCTCTCTCTCGTTCTCTTTCTTTCACTACCTCACCGCTCTCTCTCCACCATGCTGACCCCCACCTGGGCATTAACATTGTGTTTAGACAGGTGCAGACGGAGGAGAAAATGACCAGAGGTTTGAGTCATCCTCCTCCTCCTCCTCCTCCTCCTCTTCATTCATCCTTAGGTTTTTGACCAGCTGGATCGTGCTCAGATTTGTGTGTGTGTGTGTGTGTGTGTGTTGTGTGTGTTGTGTGTGTGTGGTGTGTGTGTGTGTGTGTGTGTTGTGTGTGTGGGTGTGGTGGTGGTGTGTGTGCGGATGTTGTGTGCGGATGTGTGTCTGTGATCAAAGCTCACCTGACACCACCGGTTAGCATGACATCCAGAACCAAAACAGACCACAGTTGTCAGTTGTGTTTTTATTGAATAGTCATCGTCTGATCGTGATGCAGTGATCCGCACGTCTTCTTAGTGTGTGTGTGTGTGTGTGTGTGTGTGTGTGTGTTTGTCAGATTAATTGACACACCTGCGCTTCATTCGCGCTGTCATGCGTCTTTCAGCGAGGGAACGCCGCCTCGGCCGCGTTGAAAGAAAAAGTGTTGTTGTTGTTGAAGGTTCGGAGCTCTGAGAATGTTCTGAGGTCGGTAAACTATTCCGAGTTTCCTAACCTCGGAACGCATCGCGGTAGCCTTCCTTCAGCCAACCGGAACCCATGGCGGTATTGTCTTTCTCAGGGAAAGTTTACACACCAAAGAAACGCACGCTTGAGGTGCAATATACTCGACTCCAACCTCCACACACACACACACACACACACACACACACACACACACACACACACACACACACACACACACACACACACACACACACACACACACACACACACACACACACCACACACACACACCCACACACACCGACACACAGACACACAGACACGCAGTAGTACTCAGATCTTGTCCAGTGGGGGCGGGGAGCTTAGATGAACTACATGAGGTCAGTCAGGAGGACGGGGAGGAGGGGTTATCACGGATGAGTCCTTCAGGGACACGGGATACGCCAGCGAGGACATCGAAGATAATGGACTGCAATGCAAACCACCTTTTTTTCTCTTTCTTCCCCACCCCGGATTATCTGCATTATAAATTAGTTAGTGTTGCGCAACTCGCGTCGGCCCAATCGTTGCTATCTCTCTGGAAAACCGGATGACCCGAGAGGGAGGGAGGGTGGCTGGGTGGGGTGGGGGGAGTGGGGGGAGGTTAAAGTGGGAGGAGAAGGTATCCAGGGGGCCAAGGTGAGTAGACAACCACTTAAGGCTTTACCTTGCCGACTCAACCCGCAAACGCAGACTGTGACTCCACCGCGGAGCTCCTCCAACCTCAGAGTGTCGTCTTCTCCTCCTCCTTCTTCTTCTCCTCGTCCATCACAAGACGCCTCCTCCGCCTCCTCAGACCAGCGGCACTCACGCCGACGCCTGCTCCTCCTCAGAAGGAGAACGAGGAGACTCTAATGGACGGACGTTACCTTCTTACGTTCTCGTTTATTTAAGGACAAAACTGTCGTCGTCCACCACCACTTCCATCACCACCTCCACCTCCGAGTGCACCTTTTGTCGGAACTAAGGAGCGAGAGGACTGCCCGCCCCGATTTTGCATCCCCAATCCGAGGACCTTTCCCGAGGTCCTGGACATGTTTGGGCCAGGGCAGCTGATGTCCACCCTCCTGCCCACAATCTTCCACTCCCCGCCACACTTTTTCCCAGCATTCCATGCCAGGCTGGGGGGCTCCCTGCCGCCGCCGCCGCCGCCGCCGCTGCCGCCGCCACCCCCGGGACACCTCCTGTTCCCGGGGCCCTTCATCAGCTACGAGTGCCTGAGACGGTACCTGCAGCCCGAGCCAGGCAAAGCCGAAGCCTTCCTGTTGGCCTCGCGGGCGGCAGCCGCGGTGGCCATGCACGGCCACCTCACGGACGGGATAGGTGAGCCGCCTTCCCCGACCTATAGAAGACACCCACTGACAAGCTTACAAACACCAAGCCTGTTCACACCGTTTACAGACGGGGCGCCAACACAACAACACTCAAACCCACTTGTAGGAATCACACTGGGAGACTGCTGGCTGGATCACGATTTCCTCCTCCCAGCCAGCCAGTGAGCAAGCACTGCATCTAATGATTGCTGTGCAAATGTTTACCCAAGATTGTCTAACCGCTTGTAACTAACAATCAATTATCGGCGGCGCGGCTGCGCTGAACTGGGGGCTCCCGTCTTTATTTGTTTATTTTTTGGGCTAATGTGCTTAATGAACGCCGTGCTAATTATCCAAGCTAGGGCCATTAGTTCCTTGTCGCCCGTGGCGTTGGGCGCTCGCACTTGTAATTGCCGCCACTTGCCACCGCCGCCACTTTCCAGATGAGCGGGCGAGGCCGGTGAAGCAGAGACGCGCGCGAGCCAACTACAGCAGCTGGCAGCTGGAGGAGCTGGAGAAGGCCTTCCAGAGCACCCACTACCCGGACATCTTCATGAGGGAAGCGCTGGCCCTGCGGCTGGAGCTCATCGAGGCCCGTGTGCAGGTAGGAGGAGGTGTGGAGGATGGTTGGAGGCTGTCTGGAGGATGGTTGGAGGAGGGTTGGAGGAGGGTGTTGGAGGAGGGTTGGAGGAGGGTTGGAGGATGGATGGAGGACGGTTGGAGGAGGTTTGGAGGACGGTTGGAGGATAGTTGGAGGAGGGTTGGAGGACAGTTGGAGGAGGTTGGAGGAGGGTTGGAGGAAGTTGGAGGGTTGGAGGAGGGTTGGAGGAGGGTTGGAGGGGGTTGGAGGATGGATGGAGGACGGTTGGAGGAGGTTTGGAGGACAGTTGGAGGATAGTTGGAGGAGGGTTGGAGGACAGTTGGAGGATAGTTGGAGGAGGGTTGGAGGACAGTTGGAGGATAGTTGGAGGAGGTTGGAAGGAGGTGTTGGAGGAGGGTTGGAGGAGGGTTGGAGGAGTTGGAGGACGTTGGAGGAGGTTTGGAGGACAGTTGGAGGAGGTTGGAGGAGGGTTGGAGAGAGTTGGATAGTGGAGGAGGTTGGAGGACAGTTGGAGGATAGTTGGAGGAGGGTTGGAGGACAGTTGGAGGATAGTTGGAGGTAGTGGAGGAGTACGAGGGTTGGAGGAGGGTTGGAGGAGTGTGTCTTCTTATTGTTGTTGTTGTTGTTGTTGTTGTCCCTGTTGTCCCCACCCCCCTCCCCCCCCCCCTCCCCCCCTCCACCCCTCCCTCCCCCTCCTCCTCGGCCAGGTGTGGTTTCAAAACCGCCGAGCCAAGATGCGGCGGCAGCTGAAACTCCAGAGCCATCTAGCGGGGCGCTACGCTGCCAACAACAACAACAACAACAACAACAACAACAACAACAACAACAACAACAACAATGGCGGCATCGGTGGCGGTGGCGAGGACGACGAGACGTACGACCAAAACACGGCGCGACGAGAGAGCAAAGGCTCCCCTGGTGGCGGCGGCAGCGCTGTGGCGGCGGCAGAGGGCTCTGACGGCGAGAGACGGGAGGACGTGCGGCCCGTGGACATGCGGCAGCCGCTCACCCTCGGCGCTCGGTGGCGGCGGGGGGAGGGAAGGGGGAGGGACGACGGAGGCCGGCCGCCGCCCGGCTCGGAGGACCGGCGCTCCTGCAGCATCGCCGAGCTGCGCGCCAAGGCCCGGCGGCACGCCGCCGAGATCCGCGGCGTGGCGTTGTCGGAGGGACGCGCCGTGGCGTTGGCGACGGCGCTGTCCGGGGAGGAGGAGGAGGAGGAGGAGGTGGAGCAGGAGGTGAAGGAGGAGCAGGTTGGTGAGCGCATTGGACACGCGGGAAGCGGGCGACAGGAGGCGTGACGGATGGTTGGCCTTTTCCTCTTTCCTCTGCTTCCTGTCCGTACAGGAAGGGATGATTTAGAGGAGGAGGAGGAGGAGGAGGAGGAGTTGGAGGAGGAGGAGGAGGAGTTGGAGGAGGAGGCGTAGGACGGAGGGGAGTCGATGAACTAGATAGCTATAAAGGTGGTCGGAGAGAGACAAGTATTGTTGTGAAGTTCTAACGGGAGCGCGGTAGTTATATTGTGTATTCTTTATTGTTGATCTTTTTATTTTGGGGTTTTTGTTTGTTTGGTGTACGATAAGTTTTGAGTTTATTTGTATTGTACGTACAGTTTTCTATCTTGTTTATCTGGGAACATTCATGAATATTGACTTTTTATATTCTGGCCAAGCCTTTTTTGTGATATATTGTATAACATTGTGTTGTGTTGTAAAGACTAATGTCGTCCTCTTTTTCAGATATCTAATAATAAAGTTTCATTTTTTTGTTGCCGGCCTGTGTTCCGCTATTTACAATTTCAATTAGAAACTGACCTGAGAACTAAAAGAAATAAAAGAAATACAATATCGCCTACATACTGTAAAATTGTGTTGACATTGCAGGTACAACGTCAAAACACAAAAATGGTGGCCATTTATCCGGAGAAAAACATGTGTTCTGTTCTAGAGAGCGTGACCTCTGACCTCTGTTCATCTCGGGGTGATGATGTCATAAGGTTTCCTGTACCCTCTCTCGGACCGAGAGGAAGTCTGCGCCGAGAGACAGGAAACAGGAAGCCGCGGAAGCACCTGAAAAACTGACCTGTTGTGTGCAAGAACGTGACGCCCGTCCTCGCATACAGTAATCTTGTTACGGCTAAAACACAAGCTGTGTGTACGACGTTGTTTCTTCAATGCGTGTGTGGAGGTCAAATTTAGCTTTCACGCATTTCAAACCGTCGTCGTATCGTGGAGAAATCATTGTGTGTGTTTTTATTGTATGGAAACGCATACACAATTGGTGATAACAACATGACCTTGCTTTAAAAAAGAATAAAAACCGAACGCAATCTATGCACTTGTATATAAATAGAAGCAAATGTAATTCACTCACACATGAATCCTAACAGGACGTTGTCTTCCGTCTATTTTCGGAGACTGTTCTGTTCATTTCCGTTTTGTTTCCTGTAATCCAGGGAACAATGTGTGAGTGTCTGCGCGGTGAACACACACACATTCTGTGATTTCCTATTCAGACATTTTGATGTTACTTGACGTCTGCTGTCAGACCACATTCAAACACATTGTGTGAATTTTGCAGACGGCTGTAGTATTGCAGTCTCGCATTGCCCTCATACTGGAGTGAAGGCACTTTCTAAAAATACACCCTGTGTGGTGTGTGTGTGTGTGGGTGTGTGTGTGTGTGTGTGTGTGTGTGTGTGTGTGTGTGTGTGGAAGCTTAGCACAAAACACACGGTAAGACATGTTATACCACGGCGTGACACCCGTGTTGGTTAGCA
>PIJE02001316.1:111237-145942 GCA_002895965.2 Coryphaenoides rupestris
TCACGATGGTATTGTCTATGCTGCCAGGAAGGCAGGGTGTGTGTGTGTGTGTGTGTGTGTGTGTTGCGTGTGTTTGTTCAGCCCCTTAATATACTGAACAGCATTCGTCATTAAAATTCCTTTTTTCCCATGACTGGCTTACAATGATCTGACTTAGTTACCACCCATGTACACCAGAAATGAGACGTGTGTGTGGTGTGGTGTGTGTGGCTTGTCTGAATTCCAACATACAACGCAAATATAATATAATAGGAGGTGAGGGGGGGGGGCTGCCCCTTTGTTTAGCAGCACAATAAGCTGGTTGTTAGGGCCCATGTAGGGACTCCATGAAGTGCTATCTGCTGTTGTGCGCACACCCCTGCTGCTGTGTTGTCCAGGCTTGGCTTAAACTCGTCCATTTAAAACTTTCATGCTTTCATTTGTCGAGACATTTAGAAATGATCGGCCGTCGTGTGCTTACAACTCCCCTGTAGTGTGTGGACTGGGCTGCATTAGGGGGTTTTTCTGTTGACTTGTATGTTAAAATGTTCCATATTTGACATGGTCGCTTATAGGAATGCACCGAAGTAGTCGTTGCAATTCCAATTTAAACCACAAACTTGGTGCACTGTTTGTGTTCACACCTAGTGGCCTGACCTGACCAAACCAAATATTCAAGAACAAGACTTTTTGCTGAAACAAAATATACACAATACACAATACTACTAAGGGCTTATATTCAGGGTGAACATATCAATGCTCTACCTGTATTTTATTTTTAAAACATCAACTTGAAATCAGGGCCGTATAAAAAAATTAAATACAAATAAGAAAGCTCAAAATGTATATCATTGTATGTAATGGCAGAGATTAGGGATACATTTACATTGCCATTGACATTACATTTAGGGCATTTATCAGACACTTTTATCCAAAGCGACTTACAAAGAGTCCATGTGTTGAAGGAGAGGCAGCAATATATCACTGTGGTACCTGAAGATAAGAATAGAGGCGGTTTCGAGCATTCCTATTTACGAGACGAATAGAACGAGTTTCGTCATTCGCTAAGTTGCTCCCATTATAAGTCGCTGGGATAAGAGCAGACGTGCTAGTACAGCCATAACCATAACCATAATCAAATCTTAGCAAATTGTGGCTTAGGCGACTTACATTTGATCAATATATTGCAGTGATGGGAAGTAACGAAGTACAAATACTTTGTTACTGTACTTAAGTAGATTTTTAAGGTATCTGTACTTTACTTTTAACTTTTACTCCCTACATTTAAACACTAACATCTGTACTTTCTACTCCTTACATCATCCAAACGTGACTCGTTACTTTAGTTTTATTGCATTTGAGGGGAATTGTGGGGTTTTGTACGTCATCACGTGTTCCCAGCATCAAGAGAATCTGAAGCTGAATGGACAACAACACAGAAGAGACGCTCGGTGCATCCATCCGCCTTACAGGACGGTTCTGTTGCTGCCATTGAAAGCTGATGTTCTGCATTGGAGCCTCACGTTCATATTGGGCCTCACGTTAAAGTTTATTATTGTCAATATATTAAGATGAAAATTAAAATGGCTACTTTTTACATTTGTACTTTGAGTACATTTCAGAGCGTGTACTTTTCACTTTTTACTTGAGTGAAGAATTGAGTGAATCAGTACTTCAACTTTTACCAGAGTCGTTTTTGACACAAGTATCCGTACTTTCTACTTAAGTAAAGGATGTGTATACTTTTGCCACCTCTGATATACAGTATTGTGGGTGAGCATTTTGATCATATTTGATTATTATATTGGGCCGGGATGGGGATGTGTGGCCCCCTCTACGGTCCTCACCCCCCCAAATATGCATGTTTTCTACGGCCCTGTGTGGGACCATCAGCTCCTCTGTCCGGCACCAATCAGCACTAATGATGATCAATAGTGATGGGGAATGACGGCTCTCTGAAGGGAGCCGGATCTTATGGCTCCGTTCCTTCCTGAGAGTCGTTCAAAAGAGCCGGGGTTTTTTTTAGGGGGCGGGGTTACTAGGTTTATCTGAGAGATAATCAGCAGGATAATGATTGACTGTATTAAAGGATAATGATTGACTGTATTAAAGAATAATGATTGACTGTATTAAAGGATAATGATTGACTGTATTAAAGAATAATGATTGACTGTATTAAAGGATAATGATTGACTGTATTAAAGGATAATGATTGACTGTATTAAGAATAATGATAATGATTGACTGTATTAAAGAATAATGATTGACTGTATTAAAGAATAATGATTGACTGTATTGAAGGATAATGCTTGACTGTATTGCCAGACCTTAATGTCAATGATCTGCGTCGTAAACATGACACAAGTTGGCGCCATATCTGTGTCATTCATGTCAGTGAATGTACTCTCTGTATGTGTTGTGTCAATAAAGTTGCCTTGAATGCAATTCATGCAACTCTTAATATTAGAAAACCTTTTCTTGGCACAATAAAAAAAACAAGTATAATACACTTTTCACATGAGAGAGAATTTTATTTTTAAGAATAAATAGTAAAACTACTTCTGAACAATCAAGTGTTATAAAAACAGAGTCAAATAAAATTAGAGAAAAATCCCTGAGCTGCTTTGACAACAACAACAACAACAACAACAACAACAACAACAACAGGAGATGTTTCTCAGTGTTCACGTCAAGGGGAGTGGGTTTAGTGGCAGGCAGCCAGTGAGTGAACGAACGATAATAAAAAGAACGACTCTCAGTCACCAAGACGTACGACTCGATTCCCTTCGTTCGTTCAAAAGAATCGGATCGTTCAGCGGAGGTCACATCATCGCAGGTAAGAGAGAGCGAGAGAGAGACACGCGGGACTCGCTAGTGATTTACGCGCCAGATCGTGGATAAGTTGGCGCAGTTTTCCCGCGTCGTGTTGGTGGTGGTACTGGTTTTAGTGGTCGTCTTGGTGGTGGTCGTCATGTCGGCGGTCAAGGCTCTGGAGAAGTGGTGCCAGACGCAGTGTCGCGGCTACTCGGACGTGGCCATCGACAACATGACCACGTCCTTCAGGAACGGCATGGCCTTCTGTGCGCTCATCCACAAGTACAGACCCGACCTCATGTGAGCACGGATTATTATTATTATTATTATTATTATTATTATTATTATTAGTATTATTATGTGTTATTATATATATTGTATAGTAGGCATTCATTGATCTGATGATCTGACCTGATCTGATCTGAATTAGATGTGTCCTACAGTCTTCAATGTGTTTCATTATGCTGTGTGTGGTTATTGATTGTTTAACCAATTAACCAATAACATCCTCTACTCTGGGCCCCTGGGTAGTCAGTCCCCCTGCCCCCCCCCCCAGGGGGTTAGGGTTAGGGTTAGTCAGTCCCCCTGTCCCCCTGGGGGGACAGGGGGACTGACTACCCAGGGGCCCAGGATGGGGGGCCTCTAAAAGCCTGACATTAAAAGTTAGTTTTTATTTGGATTTCTTTTCTTCTAATTAGTGACACAACTACAGTACAGTACAATTGGCCAAATAAATTGGCTGATAGACTGACGTTTGTATCAGAAAGAATAAAACAAATAATATACCGGAGGGCCCCTTGTCACCCTCTCTTACAAAATAAATACTGAAACAAACGAAAAGAATGTTCTCTTAAGTATGATGCACCAAGCAAACCTCATTTAACCACATAGTAAAAGTATCACAGTATTTTATATGGGTCCTTATATATGGATGATGGTTTTTCTTTTGTAAAATAACGTGACTTTTCTGATCTGAATTAGACGTGTCCTACAGTCTTCAATGTGTTTCTTTATGCTGTGTGTGGTTATTGGTTGTTGTCAAAGAGTTAAGAGTTAAACTCTGAGTATCTGATATTCTTGTATATCCTTTTTCTTTTCTGTTCCAGAGACTATGACTCCCTAAAGAAAGAGGATGTGTTTCAAAACAACCACTTGGTAAGACTATTGTCCATTGAATCTTCTTAAGGCCCTATTCAATTAAAAAGAGATGATTTAATGATTTAACCATACACTAAGTAGACCGCATTAAAGTTTCTAAGGAGGTTGATTGGTTTCAGTGTTAAGTGGTTTCTAATTCACGATGGCCCTGTGTAAGAAAAAGCCAATTCGTAAAGTTGACTTATAGCAGTAAGGTACATTTAATGCCACGTTCATAGTTTAAAATAGTCTTAAGTCTTCTCAGTCACCTATCTCTGTCGTTTATTTCGCTGACCCCCGTAAAGACCGAAGTACATGCTGAGATCCTCTAACTATATGATGTAGTCCATTACTCTGTGCGATTGTTTCCGGTGTTTCACTGTCACAGCGGGGCGGGCTCTGTGCTGTGTGGGGGCTTGTGGGTTCAACTGGGATAGCCAGTTGTGGGTTCATCGGCGGATAGCCTACTGGCCTACATACTCGCTACTTCCTGACTGGCTGAGGATATTCCTGACCGTTTCATCAGAAGAAGAAGGAGAAGAAACCGATCCCGCGGAGAAGCACTACAATCCTATCCATTTTGAATGAGGCCAACTGTCCTATAGGCCACTTGAGCCTGGCTCACTCCTTATAGTGTGTGTGTGTGTGTGTGTGTCTGTGTGTGTGTGTCCCAGTGGCATATATATACTTTACTTTTTATTGTATTTTTTTAAAGGGTTGCCCTAGTGCCCTTGAAAATCAGCTGTTCGGTGTGTTCACCCGCGTTTGACGTGATGAGACCGAACTCACTACAACGTCTCCGCTGGGAAAGTGACAAACGATATTCTGGTTAGTTTTTTTTTTCCCCCGGCCGGAGTAATATTATACAGTACGCTACGCTTGTGTTTCCCGAACTGTGTCGGGTTTCCTCCACAGGTGGCCGTCTTTATTTATTTATATTTAATTTATTTAGTTTTAGTTTTTTTTCTTTTGGTGTGAACACAATTCAGTGTCATGGACCACGAGTCCTCTGAGCGGGTACATACACACGTGTGGTGGTGGTGACTGTGAAATGACTGACTGACTGTGATTAAGGGCTGTGCAAATAAAATTGACTTGACTTGAAATTGGGTCGGACTCCGTTTTTGTAATCCTGCGGTCGGCTTTTTAATGAGTCAGAGTCCAGAGATCCCCTGATCCTGAACAATGGCTCTGCATCCGGCCTTCTCCCTGGTCCTGCCTCCCATCCCCCTTATCCCTGAGCACACACACACACACACACACACACACACACACACACACACGCACACGGTTCATTAACCATGTGTCCCTCTACACTGTGTGTGTGTGTGTGTGTACTGTTTTTATAGGAAAGTTTGACATTTTAACACCATTGTGTGGATCTCACATCCCTCCCCCCCCCCCCCCCCCCTAACTATTTTTATACAAAGTGTTTATTGTGCTTTTTGTGGCTTCCATTGTAAAGCAGATTTTTGAAAAGGCTTTTAAAACTCGTAGTGTGGCTATTAAAGCCGATGACTTCATATTTCTATTGGGAATATTATTATTATTATTATCATTTTCTTTCCCCAGGCGTTCCGTATTGCGGAGGAGAAGTTGGGTATTCCCGCCCTTTTGGACGCCGAGGACATGGTGGCGTTGCGCATTCCCGACCGCCTCAGCATCCTCACCTACGTGTCCCAGTACTACAACTACTTCAACGGACGCTCGACCCGTAAGAACGTTGTATTGTGTGTGTCTGCTTTTATCTGGAATCCCATTGGGGTTGTCAAACCCAAACCCACGAGGCTATGTTCCCCAGAACAGCTGATGTGCTTTCTTTTTTATCTTATGTATATTGTGTTCTCGTTATTATGTATATTCTCAATATATATACCCGGTGTATGTATGTATATATGTATATATGTATATATTTCTCGTTATTTTTTGCCAACTTCCTACGTACTGTCCCCTGCCGTGTCACAAGAGTTTAATGGTTCAGTATGGCCCTGTGTTGTGATGTACTGTACATGTGACAAATAAAACTGACTTTGATTTCATATTAAATTAATTATTGAACCAGTTGTATTATCTGTATTGCGCTCGCTTAATGCTTTCCCACAAAACTCGACTATTTGGAAGATTGTTTGGAAAAGCTTTTGTTATTTCCAGCCGGTGGCGTGAAGCGGCCTGCAGAGGGCGCCAAAGAGAAGCCGTCCAAGAAGAACCTCCCCGTGGTCTCCAAGACCTTTGTCTCCAAAACGGCCACGGAGACAGCAGTAGCGTCCACCACCGAGACCTCACCCAGGACGACCTCTGCTGCCGCCGCTGCTGCTGCTGAGGTTGGTCACAGTTTTGGGTTTCACCCTGACGACGACAGCGACAGCCCATTTAGTATTTATTCATTGAGGAGAGGCTTTCATGCAAGGCGACGGGCTCCAGTGGGTTCAGATACGGCTCATTAAGGAGCCGGTCGGTGGATAAAGATCCTGTAACGTTTGTGTAGACACACGTATGTCAGAGTTAAGACAAGTGATGTAGAGGCGGCAGTAACTCAGGAGGTAAGAGTTGTTGTCTGGTTGCAACAGGAAGGTCGCTGGTTCGATCCCCGGGCTCCTCCGCCTCCTAGCTAAGTGTCGAGGTGTCCCTGAGCAAGACACCACCTAACCCTACCTGCTCCTCCTAGCTAAGTGTGGAGGTGTCCCTGAGCAAGACACCACCTAACCCTACCTGCTCCTCCTAGCTAAGTGTGGAGGTGTCCCTGAGCAAGACACCACCTAACCCTACCTGCTCCTCCTAGCTAAGTGTGGAGGTGTCCCTGAGCAAGACACCACCTAACCCTACCTGCTCCTCCTAGCTAAGTGTCGAGGTGTCCCTGAGCAAGACACCACCTAACCCTACCTGCTCCTCCTAGCTAAGTGTGGAGGTGTCCCTGAGCAAGACACCACCTAACCCTACCTGCTCCTGACGTGTTGGTTGTTACCTTGCATGGTTGGCACCACCGTCGGTGTATGAATGGGTGAATGTGAGGCAATACTGTAAAGTGCTTTGGATGAAAGCGATGTATAAATGTGATCCATTTACCGTGATGTATTCAATGCATCATCTGAGACCGCAAGTTGTCCTGTAACTCGTTTAAAAATGGACAAATCCATTTCAAACATGATTGATTTTATTTTTTAATATGATCTCTTTCTTCGCTTGGCAGAAGACGGCAGCTACGGCCAGGAACGCCGGGAATGGGAAGTCTGGGACTCTGAACAGCAAATGTGTGTCGTGCAAGAGCCACGTTCACCTGGTGGAGCGACACCTTGTGGACGGGAGGCTCTATCACCGCAGCTGCTTCAGGTGAGACTGAGTGAGGTGTCCCTGCAGCGACAAGCATCGCTTCCCTCCTTGAAGGCCTCTGTATGCTTCTTCCGAAATGTGTCGGAAACTGGCTTCCGACGCTTCTGTTGGGCTCTTTTTACTTTGTTTGGCGGGAGGGGGGGGGGGTCGATGCATTTCGGAAAGTCACTCGCCAAAACCCGGTGTTTCCGAAAAGCCCTCTAGGCCCCGCCCCCCTCCTCAGCGATTGGGTAGACTAGTGGGGTATGAAAGGAAGGGGAGGCGGGGCTTGGAGGCCAGCACCAGATCTTGTTAGGTTGACGGACAGCCTCCTACACACTAGTACCCCCCCGATATCGGCCAGTTCTGTGGAACTATACAAGGTAGAAGTTACTTTTGAAGAAGTACCTACAGAGGCCTTAACCCCACTCCCCCCACCTTCCCAAACCATTCCCACCTACCAACCAGGGTTGGAATCCAATCCCACATCCCCTCTCCGAAGCCTCCGAGCACTTGTATGTCTTGGCACTAACAGTACTTGGCATTGTTTAGCGTCTTGCATGCTTTTGGATGTTGGACACTTAAAATGGTACTTCTGTTCTGCTCTCATCCGAGCTATTTTGCTGTCAAGCGAGCAATTATGAGCACTTGAGACTTGTTCTGTTCTAATCTTTATCTACCACCAGCGATATATTGCTGTGTACTTATTGTAAGTCGCTTTGGATGAAATGCTGTATATGTTAAAGGAGAGTGTATATTTATACCACGAGGTGTGAGCGTGATTAGCCATTCCAAGCGGTTTCAAAAGCGAGTCAAACGGCCCCCCCACTTGACATCACAAGTGGGAGTGTCCTCCTAGAAGTATGCTGGATAGGTCAGCCTACCAGCCTACCCAGTGGACTGTAGTAACTGGCAGGCTGATCTATCCACCATATTTCTAGGTGGACACTCCCACTTGTGATTTTCCCGTGGGGCCATTCCAACCGGTTTTTGAAACCGCTTGGAGGGAATGGCTAATCACACTCACACCTGGTGGTCTACTTTAATGTGGATGTATGTGTAGGAGCTAACTGTTGCTATATGTCTAAACCCCACATCCCCCGCCCCTCCCAGATGCAGCGAATGTTCCGGTACGCTCCACGCCGGCGCCTACCGGCTAGGCGAGGTGGCGGACACGTTTGTGTGCAAGTCTCACCACCGGGACAAGCAGCAGCAGCAGACGGCGACGAAGACGAGCGACGCCAAGACTCTGTGGTCTCGGGTGTCCGGTCACGCCGCGAGTCCTCGCGATCCTCCAACTCTGTCCAACGGTCTTCATCATCATCATCACGTGGCCTCCAACGCACGGCCCACGCCGGCGGCGCGACCCATCCCCGGCGCCGGCCACCAAACCCGACCGGCTCCGCGACCGGCCTCCATCTTGTTGACCCCCGTGACTTCCGGTACGACCTCTGTGAGCAAGCCGGTGGACCGCCCCGCCCCCACCCCCTCCCCGCCCCTCTCCCTGTCTGCCCAGAGGACCCAGGCGGCCCGCCAGAGGTTCTTCCAGGCGGTCGGGGCCGTCGCTGTCGCGGGGGGTCCGGCCGGCAAGGGGAGCGCGGCCCCAGACGTACCACCGGCCCACGTCCCCGCCGCCGGTCGCTCCGGGGGTCCGACCGACAAGAGCTTGGCTCGGGCGACCATCGTCAATAAACTGTCTCAGGAGAACCACAACAACAATAACAACACCACCTCCCAGTTCACCGTCAGATCGGCAAAGAGAAGGTGTGTGTGTGTGTGTGTGTGTGTGTGTGTGTGTGTGTGTGTGTGTGTGTGTGTGTGTGTGTGTGTGTGTGTGTGTGTGTGTGTGTGTGTGTGTGTGTGTGTGTGTGTGTGTGTGTGTGTGTGTGTGTGTGTGTGTGTGTGTGTGTGTGTGTGTGTGTGTGTAATATTCTCAATATCGTGCAATATTACTTTTCTATGCCATTGCCAACTTTTCCATCCGAGTTCACTTGTTTTTTTTACTAAATGTTTCTTAGGCGTAAACACTACATTTATTATTTAGTTGTTCTTATGTTTTAAGAGCCTCTGGCACAAGAATTTCCTTCGGGATGAATAAAGTTCTGTCGTATCTTAATGCTGCTGATGACGTGAGTGTTTGTTTGTTTCGGACGCAGGTTTGGAGATGACCCCGGTCCAGCAGGGGATGCTGGCTCCACACCGGCGGGGTCGAGCCGAGGCCCGGCAGGAACGGGGGCAGTAGGACGGCTGAGCGATGGCCGAACCACCGTGGAACACTTCCGCCTGAAGCCCGTCGGCGCGGACAGGACAAGGCCGGCGTCCGTGTACCAAATATCCACAGGCAAGAGAAACTTAGCGTTGTTTCGCATAATTGTTGTATGTTCTTAGATGTTGGTACTGCACCCAGAATGGCACTTCTGCTCCCGGCTATTATGCAGGCAACCTGGCAATTATGAAACTCGTTCTATTAGCCTCGTAACTATGAACACTCAAACAACTCTATTCTTATATTTATGCACCACAGCGATATATTGTCTCCGTCTCCTTCAACACATGTACTCTTTGTGAGTCGCTTTGGATAACAGCGTCTGACAAATGTACATAAACTTGCACCTTTTTTCCCCCAACAAGAAATGGGGCAACAAAGTTTTATCATTATTAGTTTTAATTTCAAGTCGCCGCACTATTTGTTGTTTACTATATTGTTGTCATCCGTCTTCCAATTAATTAAAACTAAAATACGTTTGCCGTCGAGGAGATGTGGAGAGAAAATAATCTTTCACCACTGATGCACTTAACCAAATGTCTCCTGGTGGAGATTTCACCTCTTCAGATGTAATGACTTTTCAAATGATGGGTTGAGGTGGTGGGTTCATTTTAGCTGGTGGTTGTAGATGAGGATGATAACAGTAAGAATATAAATTTGTTGTTTTTATCTTTTGCTCTCATCCGTTACCACGTTCACATGGTAACCGATGACTCGGGGGGGGTTGAATCGATGGGGCTGTTGCGGTGAGCTACGGCTAACCAAAGCCAAAGGAGTGAAGACTTCTCTCAATCACTTTTTGTACGTCGTGTGCACAGACTTGACGGCCTGTCAGGAGTGGCGTTCCAAGCTGAAGGCCGTCAAAACGGATCCCGTACGACGGTAAGTCTCTAACGCTAAAGCGGCTCAAAATCGCTCGCCGAGTGGAAGGAGGCTCAGAAAACCTGTTGAGGGGGGAAATGCATCTTGGAAACATCGTGACCGTGAAGCTTTGACCGTTTTTTTTTTTAGCTTCTGTACTTCTGCTCTCTACTTAAAGGAGACCTATTATGCCACCGGGTGTGAGGGTGATTCGCCATCGCAAGCAGTTTCACAATTTGCCATGTGACTACCGTCTCGTGACATCACAAGTGGGAATGTCCACCTAGATGTACTGTATGCTAGATGTATTACTAGATCAGTCTGTCTGTTGATCACTGTACCGACGGGTAAACTGATCTAGTCAGCGTTAAATCTAGGTGGACATTCCCACTTGTGATGTCACTAGATGGTCGTCACATGGCAATTGTGAAACTGCTTGCGATGGGTAATCATGCTCACACCCGGTGGCGTAATATGTCTCCTTTTAAGACTCCTTTCTGTTTCTTCTCTCATTCTGTTGTTGTTGTTGGCGACGACGGGCTCAGAGTGCCATGCCACTTAGTCCTGCCCCCCCCAAAAAAAAGGGGGGAGGGAGGACTTAATGGGGAGAACTTACAATGGTTGACCTGGTTTCGGCGCTGGGGGAGAGAGAGAGAGAGAGACCAGAGAGATGGAGAGAGAGAGACACCAGAGAGATGGAGAGAGAGAGACACCAGAGAGATGGAGAGAGAGACCAGAGAGATGGAGAGAGAGAGACACCAGAGAGATGGAGAGAGAGACAGAGAGATAGAGAGAGAGACACCAGAGAGATGGAGAGAGAGAGACACCAGAGAGATGGAGAGAGAGACACCAGAGTGCCTGGTGTTTGGCGAGAGAGAGAGAGAGACAATGAGAGACATGAGAGAGAGAGACCGATCGTCGGCCCAAACCTGAGGAGCCGCTGGGGGTGAGGCGGAGCTGTTCCTGATTGGCCGGCGTCGGCGGTGAGAAGGCGGGGTTCGGTGGCGGCGGTGGACATCTTGTCGGGGCAGCAGAACGTGTCACGGCTGAAATACAAAAACAACGCGCTCTCAATTTTCGGAATAGCCGGCAAGATACAAACGTTACAACAACCAACGAAAAAGTAGTCAAGTCCTGATTAAATGTTGACAATGATCTGTTTTCACACCCCTGCTCTTCTGGGAATCATTTTGTGCAGAAAAATATGAAACAAAAAGGAAAAGGAAATAGCAGCAATGTTACAATCCTATAAATACGATAATCATGCTCACATCAGAATCAGCGTTACTGCCTTCGTTTTTACAAACAAGGAATGTACTTTTGTGAAAATGGTGCAGTAATTTCTTTTACCCGGGGTGGGCGGCGCTTTCCTCGGGGTCAGGTGACAAGTCCCGCGCGTCGGCTCGACCGCGATGACGGGAAGATCCGGAAACGCTTCAGTCGCCGCGACGACGGCAGCGCCGGGGAGGACGACGACGACGTCAGGCCCGCGTTGCTCGGTGACGGCATCCGAGATGACCGACGTGACCGAATATCTGCAAGGATTAATAAAATAATTAACCAATCGAAATCCGACGCTTATATCCGCAGATGGGTGAATGAATGAATGAATGAATGAATGAATAAGACAGGAAATGAGGTCTCACCTTTCTCGATTTTAGAACGGTTAACGAAACGATGGAAATTTCGTGAGCGGGAGGAAATGGGGAGGCGTTGGAGGTGTTAGGACAGCGTGTCAGGAGAGCGAGAGCGAGCGGAGAGCAGGGGGTTCCTTGGGAGGGGGGTTTTTTTCAGAGATTAATTAACGGCTATCCAAATATGAATATATATTTCTTTTTTTATTACTACGGTACGACACGTCGCCGGTGTCTAGGCTTTTTAGCGACGTATTTCCGGCGACTTTGCTTTTTAACGATGCTGTGACCTGACTCGTTGTGTTCTTTGTTTGTGCGATCAGGCGACGCGCCGCCACGTACCGACGGAGCAGATCGAGAGGGAGCTCGACGACATCGAGGCGGCGCTGGCCGTCCTGGAGCAGGAAGGGGTGGAGCTGGAGAAGAAGTTGCGCAGCTGCGAGGAAGGTGGGCGTGTCCTTCGTTAATTCACGAAAGTTTCGTTTAATTAACGTTAATTAAATGTAGGTTACGAATCTTGCAGCCAAAAACAGATTGATCTCTATTACGTAGACGGTGGACACGGCGGGAATCGACTTTTGGCTCGAATTCGAACACCCGAGCGCAGTGTTTTGTGCGCCCCCTAGCGGTACGTTGAAGCATTGCAGGGGGCACATGGGACAGTAGTAGTTTTTTATGTTGGTGATGAACAATTGTGAAGGAATTCCGCCTGAAGAAGATGAGTGAATACCTCCCGGAATACAATTGAGTAAATCGAAATGGTGACATAGTGACAGGTTTGGTTAATATTTCCCATAAGAGCAGATCACTTCAACTTTAAAACGAGTACTTGGCTGAAAAAATATCTTTACATTTCCATACTAATATAGTTTGCGAGCCGCTGACCAAGTGAATACACTTCCCTGCCACCCCCATTTATATAGACCACTGTACTTGTGGAAGGCAGATGGATCCGTCTCCCCGTGTACACACTGAACACTGAACTCTAATATACTGTATTTTGTCAATTTTATCGGCGTTTCAGATTCTAAAATGAATACTTTTCGCAGACAAAGAAAGCACATTAAGACGTTGGGTTCTGGTCACTTTTTGACGGCCGGTTGTCGTTATTTATGGACTGAATGATGGACAGTTAAAATATTACTCAATTGGATAAGGTGCTTGATTGCTTTGTCCGAGGTACCACACAGCGAGGGCCACAGTGATTTTTATTTTGTATTTTTTTTTATTCTCACCAATATTAATCCTTGCACACTTTTTTTCTTATAACAGTTTATTAAACTGTCACAGAGAAGAGTTGTGACCGTGAAACATGCGGCCATTGTGGTCGGCATGTGAAATAAATGTTCTGCTTTAAGAAGAAGAATTAAAATACCTCCCATGGCCATGAATGGACATTTGCAGAGGGGAGGGGAGGGACGGCGAGGGAGAGGAGGGGGAGAGAGGGAGACGCTAAAGCTTGTTAGTAATTTATCGTACTGCTGTGTTGTCCTTGGTGATGGAAGTGCTGAGAACAAGGGGGGGAGGCGGGGGTCCGTTTTATCTCTGGTCCCTTGACATCCCGGAGTGTGAATTCTTCTGCAGCGCATTTTTTATATTTACATATTTACCACCACCCCCCCACCCCACCCCCACCTCTCCCCAAAAAAGACCCCCATTGATGTATTTTTCCAACAAAATTTTTTCCACATTTTTAGAAAGACATAAAAGGGGTCATTCAATTTGATCCTGACTCAGTTAGTGTGTGTGTGTGTGTGTGTGTGTGTGTTGGATTTCCCTCGTTTACGGCCGAGCGAGATTACAATACTAATCTGGTTGTTTTCTTTTATATCCAAACAACGTCGAACGTTTTAGCCAAGATGAACGTTTGTCAAAGTTCCCCCGGTGGAAACGTTTCTATAAGCTTTGAGTGTTTGGCGTCTCGCCGGTGACTATGGGACGCTGAGGATGACCCCTGACCCCTGGGTACACCGATTCCTCGACACCCGCCGGGGCCTCAAAACTCGTTTTTTTGTTCAGAGGCGCGATTGTTGAGGCAGGATTCTTTACATTTGCTCCTGCGGTCCCAAACCAATCAGCTTTGTGTACAGTAATTGTTTAAACTCTATAGCTTTGCCTGTATTTTTGTTTTAGACAACATAATACAAGCTTATACTTGAGCTGATAGTCCTTCATTGATACAGCATAGCACATTGCCAGCTTTAGGCTTGCCGATCTACAATAATATATATATACTGTATATTTTCACCAATATTAATCCCTGCCCACTGTCCTGAGTTGAGGCGGTGAACATTCGGCCATTTTGGTCCGAGTTGGTGCTTTTGCTTACTTCTTCTCACACCCACATGACAACATTTATTTTAACAGATATTTAGAGTGTGTGTGTGTGTGTGTGTGTGTGTGTGTGTGTGTGTGTGTGTGTGTGTGTGTGTGTGTGTGTGTGTGTGTGTGTGTGTGTGTGTGTGTGTGTGTGTGTGTGTGTGTGTGTGTGTGTGTGTGTGTGTGTGTGTGTGTGTAACCTTGGCGCCAGCGATCGGGAGAGAACAAGCCAAGTTTAATTCGGGCCTCAACAATGGCTGTTAATTTGAAGCTTGATATTAAATTATGATGTTTTCCGCCTTTTGCTGAAATATTTTTTTGGATTCCCCTCCCTCGTAATATTTCCGTCCGGGTTTGAATCTGTAACTAACGCGATTACAAAGATAATAATGCACGCACATGGCGACGCGCTGTGCTAATTGGCAGCGCTTTCAATTTGACGAGAGAAAGGGAAATCTAAATTTATGAAATTAAAAATCGGTGTGACTCGTCTTGACATGGATGTCGGCGCCAGAATCTACAAGACTGGGCCCACAAAACGTTCATACGTGTGCCCCCTCTCCCCCCTCTCCCCCCTCCGAGGTTATAATTAACGGTATAACTTTGAATAATTGAATAGTATTTGACTCACGCCTTTCCAATTAACCGTATAAACGTATACGCCGACGACGTCCCCTTTCAGACGCCGGGGGAGACGTTTTGATGGACCCTGTAATGGTCGACTGGTTCAAGCTCATCGGGAGGAAGCAGACGTACATTAGGAAGGAGTCTGAACTGGTCTACACGTGAGTGTGTTAATTGCTCTGCGTTTGTGTGTGTGTGTGTGTGTGTGTCCCTCCCCGTTCCGCCCACACACACACACACACACACACACTATGAAACGTAACCCCATGTTAATATTTGACCGTTTCCAAAGTGAAATAATAATGAACGTGTACGGTTTACGATGTCCAGTATAGTCCTTGATTATTTGTTTGCGTTGCTTTTCGTGGCTGGCGGGCCTCTTTTATACCTTTTTATAAAGTTCCTCTTAAGTGTGGCCATTCACCCAGCGCTCATGATTGCCCGCATCCATCCATCCATCCTTGCAGAGCGCAGATACAAGAGCTGGAGTCACAGCAGCCGGGGGTGGAGGGGGAGCTGAGGAGCCTGCTGGACAAGCCAGGTCACTACCAGAGATGTATTCTGTGTACTGCTTACTGTACCATCGGCTATATATATATATATATATATATATACACAGTATAGTGTTGTTTCACACTGTTTACATTGACATTTAGGGCCATTTGCAGACACTTTCATTGTGTGTGTGTGTGTGTCCTTCTTTCTCTTTCCTTTCCTCTCTCTCTTTCTCTCCCTTTGTCTCCCCCCCTCTCAATTTCTGTGTGTGTGCCTTCATGATAGGCCTGCCATGCATCTTTTTCCTTCTTTCTCTCCCTTTCCCTCTCTATTTCTCTTTATATCTTTATATACTGTATATAGTTTCTCCCCTTCCCTCCCGTTTTATCTCTCGCTCTCTCCCCTCTCTCCATTTATCCCTTTGTGTGTGTGTGTGCTGCATACTGTATTTGTCTGTGTATATATCATTATATTTACTTGAGTGTCGTATTATCTTCATGATCTCCTCGCCTGCCCCCCAGTATAAGAAGAGCAACCGTGTGTGTGTGTGTGTGTGTGTGTGTGTGTGTGTGTGTGCTTCACCAGATCATCTGAAGTCGCGGGCGGATCGGGAGCGAGAACGCGGGCTGATGGCGCGGCTGGTGGAGATCGTGAACGGCCGGAACGCCATCGTGGACGTCCTGGACGAGGAGCGCCTCAGGTGAGACGCCGAACGCGGCGAGCGTCACGTTCGTAGTCGTAGTTAGTTTAGCGCCTCAACTGAAGTGACTCGGTGGCAGCGCTTCACAGCATCGCCTCACATTCACTCATTCATACACCGACGGCGGTGCCAACCACGCAAGGTAACAACCAACACGTCAGGAGCAGGTAGGGTTAGGTGGTGTCTTGCTCAGGGACACCTCGACTTCTTTAGCCAGGAGGCGGAGCCCCGAGGATCGAACCGGCAACCTTCCGGCTGCCAGACAACCGCTCTCACACCTCCTGTGATTCTGTTTTATCTCGGCTCCGTTTCGTCCCGCACTCGACGTCAACATCTCTGCCAATTACATTCGTCATTGGGGTTTGGGGGGCGTTATGTTGTTCCCTTTTTTCCGTCTTAATTTGGTGGATTCAGGGGCCGCGTTTGCGCGTCGATTCTCATGTAATATTCATTTGCAGGGAAGTGGAGGAGGATCAACAGTTAAACAAAATGATGCAGAATCTCGGTGAGTACAGACTTGTACCTTTCTTTCTTTCTTTCTTTCTTTCTTGTAGATTATACTCGGTGTTGTAAAATGCATTCAAACCCAAACCCAACATTTTTACGACGAGACTTGTGTTTGTCGGCGGGGACCGTAGGGGTCAAGAAGGCGCCCAAAAGGAGGAAGTCGTCCGTCTCCAAACTCTTCCGGCGGAGGAGTACGCGAGCGGTGGATTAAACGCACGAAAGCGGCGTCTCAGCTTAGCGCCGTCGCCCGCTAACACACCAACTGAAAAGTGTGTGTGTGTGTGTGTGTGTGTGTGGGGGGGGGTATTAAGTCAGCTTTTAATGGTTTTATATCAACGATTTGAATACATTATGGACAAAGTATTAATTGTCTTATTTTCTTCTCTTTTTCTTTCTTTTTCTGGAATTTGACGAGTGTGACGATCAAACAATTTGCTTCGTGTTTAAAATGTTCACCGTTGTATGCGTTGGAAGATGATCATGGGTTGTGTTAACATTCACATGTTGTTATATAATAGTTCACCTTGACTTAACACATTGTTTTTTCTTTCAGAGTATAGTTTTAGAATAATTGAGGGTTATGAATATGTTACGTGTGTGTGTGTGGTGTAGTGTACTCACGTTTTTTTCGTTAAATGTTCTCCACATCGATGTAAAAGAAATGTATGTTTTTAAAGAACACATCAGAATGTATTTAAAACACTCTTCATGTTGTCGTTTAAATTGCATTTACTGTGTTTCTCTTCAACTATGCGACGACGTCAACATTGCGGCAAAACCGTCCTCGTAAAACATCTCTATTATATTATTATTATTATTATTATTGTAAGAGAAATATTCTCATTTAATTCATGAGAATCCATTCCACTCTCCCGTTTAGAATAACGCATTTTAATCACGCTTTACTTTTAATTCTCTTAATCTGAGGTGAAAACAACCTTTCATTTTTCAAATGGATTATAAAAAACTTTAAATATAAAGGGGGACCCACACGTGTTGCCAGGACCACCACCACCACACGTGTTGAACTGGCTTCTCCTCTCCCAGTCTGTACTGTAGGTGGCAGCCTGTGTATGTGCTATCACAGCGGCGCAGGAACTTTGAAATCCAATTTGCCACCGACGTTTGCCACCAGTTAATTTCTTTCCTAATTTTATAAATGCTGCAGAAATGTTCAGCCGAAAGAGGATTAGCTCTGAGCTGTTCGCTTATGGCCGAGGCAAGGGGCTTATAAACTATAGGTTTGTAGGGAGCTCCTTATCTGCCCACCGGGTTTAATTAAACATTACTCTTCACTAATATCTGTTATAAAAAAAAATAAATCCCCCCTCCCTTCCCATACCTGGCCTATTATAATGTTCACATTCCTCATAATGTTATTGATTTGCTTAGTCACTGGTGTGTGAAAATGTCATTTCCATGCAGTGTTTTGTAAGACATTGCTTTTGAACCGATGATGATGATGATGACTTGTACATATTTATGGATTTATGTTTTAAGATAACTTATTGTCACCAATAAAGCTGTTTTTTTTTCTCTCTTTTGAATGCGAGTGAGTTGCGTCCATGTGTGCATTTAATGCGTTTTTACATTCATTTTGTAATTTTTTTTTTTCCTTTTCTCCGAGTTAATTTGCTCCCCGTCAATATAATAATTTGGCTACTTAGGAAATCCGTCGGGTCTTACGTTGCATTTTGAAACGCATGAAATTGTGATCATGAACTTGGGGGAGGGAGAGAAAAAAACAATCTTTCTGGTCGAGCTGTGATGTCTGTGACAGTCAACACTGAATATGTGTGATATTAGAGTTAATTAAAGCTTTGCACGGCCTATACTGCAAATGCTTGCACTTCTGCAATTAACAATCAAAGGCAATGGCTTAGTGTCAGGGGGTGGGTGGGGTGGGTGGGGGGGGGAGTGTGTGTGTCTGTGTGTGTGTGTGTGTGTGTGTGACACGGGTTTTAAACTGGAATGGGGGGCCGATTTGCCGAGCTCCTAGCGACAAGCATTAACACCGGCCTCAAATTAGAGGTAGATATTAATATTCATAAGTACGAAAAAAAAAGAAAAGCTAAACAATTCATCTGGTGAACGTGTGATGAAATATGAATCCTCTGAGGTGAGCTCTCCATGTCCAGTCTGCCAGCGCTCATTAAAACATGCCATTACCCATGAAGTGCTTAATCTCTGTGGAAGGCCTGGGAGAGAACAAGACAAAATCAGTTGTGACAGAGATCGTGGAAATTTGAATTCTGTTGTGTTGCTCACCGATGAAAAAAACCGATGGGATTTATATCTTTATATCTTTTATTTGTATTTAGTTGGTTCCCCCCCCCCCCCCCCCCCACCCACCAAGAACAATGGTTGCTCTACTGTATGTGTAGCCTGGATACTTTTAGATTTACACTTTTATATGTACTGTGTGTGAATGTCTAATATTCTAAACGTTGTTGCTCTATGCTGCTCTGTGTTAAAATGGTGAATATAGAATTGTCGTTTTTAATTGACGCTTTCGCGTTCGTCTGTGTGGGGCTGCAACTTCCATCCCAAGTGTGTGTATTATCTGTGTGTGTGTGTGTGTGTGTGTGTGTGTGTGTGTGTGTGTGTGTGTGTGTGTGTGTGCGAGAGAGAGAGAGGGGGAGAGTTGTTGAAGCGAGCAGGTCTCATTTGATAGTGAGTGCCAGACTCCGCCACTAGCCTGTAATTATGATCCTCGAGGTAATTTTATCAGGCTCATTAGCTCTGATGAGTAAACGAGAATCATGGAGCTAATTTATTGGCCATTCAGGCTGGAGACCTAATTGTCATCAGAGAGATCATAATATTTGTATAGGCGCGCGCAACACACACACACACACAGACACACACACACACACACAGACGCACACATAGATAGGATAGGCTCTTAGACCAACATTAGTAGACATTTTAAACCTTATTCTGGTCATTAATCTGACACCAAATAACACACTCCCTCACAGTAATGCTCTTAGTGTGTGTGTGTGTGTGTGTGTGTGTGTGTGTGTGTGTGTGTGCAAATGCAAATACTTTCTACATGGCTTTGTGATTTGGAGGGACATTTTGTGTTTTTTGTCTTTTTAAAGAAAGATGTAAGCTTCGTTTTAAAGTAGGATACCTCATTCCCCATTATTTTGTTTTGCTTTGACTACAAATTTCAAATTCTCGGCACCAAAATTCACACTGCCAAAACACAAAAACAAATTGCCCCCCCCCCACCGCCCCCCACCCCCTCCTATGTTCAATTGAGGATGCCATTTTCGGTGTCAACAATGCCGTTCTGGCAGTGGGGGCAAATATTTACCAGCCATTTCTGTGTTGTGTGTGTGTGTTGATGTGTGTGGTGTGTGTGCGGAATTTGCATTGAGGCGAAATTATGCACGGCGGCGAGTGGGGAATGAAATGTATAAAGTGCATGACTGGTAGACTTGACAAGTGCTGCTTTCATCCATCTCAAATGAATAATTTTCACTTCCCCTTAAACATCCCTAATCCAAGCATGTTATCAGCCGGCATGCAGGATTCTCTCTCTCTCTCTCTCTCTCTCTCTCTCTCTCTCTCTATCTCTCTCTCTCTCTCTCTCTCTCTCTCTTCTTAACTTTTAACTCCAGTCTGAGAGATTCTGCACTGCGGTTTCGTACCGACCGGTCTTAGAGGACTCACTTTTTTTGATCCCTTTTCCTGCTACTGGTTTTTCTCCTTCCTAACACAATGCACACACCGAACACACCACACACACACACCCGACACACACACACCCCACCACACACACCCCCACACACACACACACACACACACACACACACACACACACACACCAGACACAGACACAGCACACACACACCGCGTGACACATAAAGTCTTAATAGCAGAATGTCTCACTCTTGGCCCTTCCCGCTGTGGTCCTTTCCGGAGACGGTGACTTCATGCCCTGTATCGTACAGCCTGGTTGGTTCACCACACACGCTGTCTGTTTTGTCCCGTTGTATTCCAGTGACAGGGCCGTCACTGCTGGTACAAAGTCAGGTGGAAACCAGTAACCTCATGGGGCACCAAAGAGGGTTACAGACGAATATTCTTTGCTATTCAGTGGTTCATTTTCATTTTCTCTTTTTTTTTTTTTAAATGGATTGCATTTTGGGGTCGCATTTTATCCAGCGCTTTCATCCAAAGAGCCTTTACCAGTATTGCCTCAACATTCACCCATTCATACACTCGACAGGTGGTGCCGACCATGCAAGGTAACAACCAACACGTCAGGAGCAGGGTAGGGTTAGGTGGTGTCTTGCTCAGGGACACCTCCACACTTAACTAGGAGGAGCAAGTAGGGTTAGGTGGTGTCTTGCTCAGGGACACCTCCACACTTAGCTAGGAGAGCAGGTAGGGTTAGGTGGTGTCTTGCTCAGGGACACCTCCACACTTAGCTAGGAGGAGCAGGTAGGGTTAGGTGGTGTCTTGCTCAGGGACACCTCCACACTTAGCTAGGAGGAGCAGGTAGGGTTAGGTGGTGTCTTGCTCAGGGACACCTCCACACTTAGCTAGGAGGAGCAGGTAGGGTTAGGTGGTGTCTTGCTCAGGGACACCTCCACACTTAGACTAGGAGGAGCAGGTAGGGTTAGGTGGTGTCTTGCTCAGGGACACCTCCACACTTAGCTAGGAGGAGCAGGTAGGGTTAGGTGGTGTCTTGCTCAGGGACACCTCCACACTTAGCTAGGAGGAGGCAGGTAGGGTTAGGGTGGGTGTCTTGCTCAGGGACACCTCCACACTTAGCTAGGAGGAGCAGGTAGGTTAGGTGGTGTCTTTGCTCAGGGACACCTCCACACTTAGCTAGGAGGAGCAGGTAGGGTTAGGTGGGTGTCTTGCTCAGGGAACACCTCCACACTTAGCTAGGAGGAGACGCAGGTAGGCGTTTAGGATGGTGTCCTTTGCTCCAGCGGACCCTCCACAACTTAGCTAGGAGGCGGAGGCCCGCGGGATCGAACCGGCCAAAAAACCGCTCCTCGCCTCCTGAGATACTGCTGTCCATAAATTCGGGAAAGTCAAATAGATGTGCAACAATTACAAGATACGAACCTAGAAGCCCAGCTGATGGCTCGCCTGTCGAAACCTGGGATCGAACCAGAGACAGATCTTCAGTCGAACGCTCTCCCAACTGAGCTTTTTCAGCGACTGAGCTAAATAATCCCGACTGAGCTAAACACATTTATATTAACACCCTCGGTCGTTACTTGCAGCATTTTGCCATTCTGTGTTTTTTTACGCTACACACTCACGCGGCGTCTAAAGTTTCCCCGTCGTCTCCTCGCGGCGCTCAAAGCGGTTTCTCCGGAAGTGGCGATGACAATAAACAATTAGAAAGTGTAATTGGTGTTTATGCCGCTAATCCTAGCATGAGCGTCTTCACCGGCGCTATTTTCAATATCCGCTCTCACAGGCGCCGGCGCCGGCGATAAGAATATTAACCTCGTCGTTCTCAGGTAACTTTCAACGACGCTCGACGTCTTGTCGCGGAAGACGCTCGCGCTGGAGTCTCAGCGCCGGCGTTTAGTGACAGTTTAAGCCTTTTAACAGAATCCCGACAGGGATTTGCCGTTTCCACCAAAGCAAAATCATTTATATCCTCTTTTTTTTTACCTTTTTATTTATTTTTTTGCTTCTGAGGAACCCGTTGAGTGGAGGGATTAAGAGCAGCACGAGAGAGAGTTGTATGCAGTGCAGAGTAAAACAATATTGTGACTCAGGGTGTATAATAGACGATGTACCTTCCGTGTCTTGAGATGAAGTCGGAAGTTGTTGTACCCATCGACGTCGACAGTTTCCCCGTAGCTTGCTCTCTCTCTCTCTCTCTCTCTCTCTCTCTCTCTCTCTCTCTCTCTCTCTCTCTCTCTCTCTCTCTCTCTCTCTCTCTCTCTCTCTCTCTCTGAGTGTTCTTACTCCAAGTGCAATAAAATGTATCTTCCTGCTTAGTGAAGAAATAAGCTATCCCACAACTAAGCTTTAACTTTACATATGAACACGAATGCGTAATATTTCCACATTGAGGTGTAAACCCCAATGTTATTAAAGGGAATCTACAGTATTTTACCACCGAGTGTGTGTGTGTGTGTGTGGTGTGTGTGTGTGTGGTGGTGTGATTAGTCATTACAAGCAAGTCATGTGGCTGTGAGTGGGAGTTTCCACGGTCCTAGATGCGTGATGGATAGATCCGTATACCAGCCTACCCAGTGGACTGTACCAACCGGTAAAACTGATCGAGGCAATCGTGAGTGGGTCACGCGCACACCTGGTGGTAAAATATGGACCAATCGCCAATGTGACTACCGTCTAGTGACATCACAAGTGGGAATACAGTCCACCTAGATGTATGCTGACTAGATCACTTCACCTGTCAGTACAGTACAGTCCACTGGGTAGGCTGGTAGACCGATCTAGTAATCATACATCTAGGTGGACATTCCCACTTGTGATGTCACTAGATTGCCATAATAGTCACATGGCGATTGTTCCTTTTAAAGTCTCGGAGGCCTATGCCGTCGTCCAGCGGTGTCCAAACCAAAGCGCCACAATCTCAACGCAAACCTGTATTCATGTCTGTGCAAAATAGCCTCTATAACACTTATTATATACTTATTATCACGGCAAATATATAACTCATAGATCATATTAGTGTCATAATCATATGGTCTCTGAAGGCCTTTGAGACTGTAACTGGGCTATATAAGGGCGGCACAAATAAAATTGACTTAAAATTGACTTGAAAATGTCAACTTTGTAAAATAGAATAGAGCTAGAATTAGCCTCTGCATTGGGAAACAGGTACAAAGTGATGATATAGTAAAATAGGAAACATGAATTCACAACTTCTTGTGCAGTTGGACGTCTTCATCCATCATGTTTAAGAGCTGCGGTGAAAGATCTCGCGACAGTTGTTCACGATTTAAAGGACAGGAAGCCTCAACACCCACGGTGGTTGAAGTACCCGGCCTGCCCATCGACGCTGTTACACAATCACCGCCGTTTAAACCGTGAACACAACTAAATATATTTCAGCCAGAAAATGTTCTATTTAAAGGAACAAAACTCTTATCTATTGATACACGTTTCTACCCCCGCATTCCAATCACACTTCCCCAAACCATGAAAGACATTTTGGGAACAAATTGGGCTGAAACTGGGAGACAATCACACATGCAGTACACCGTGTACACATTACACACACTTTGACTGAGTGTGTGTGTGTGTGTGTGTGTGTGTGTGTGTGTGTCTTTTGTTTTGGTTCTGGTCTGCGTGTCTGATGATAGGCCGGCCATGCATCTCTCTCTCTCTCTCTCTCTCTCTCTCCTCTCTCTCTTTCTATCTCTATTTCTCTCTTTATCTCTCTCTCTACTCTGTCTCCTCTTCCTCTCCCCTTCCCTCTCTATTTATCTCTATTCTCTCTCTCTTTATCTCTCCCTCTGTCTGTATCCTCCTCTTTCTCCCTCTCTCTCCCCCTCCCCCTCTCTTTCGCGCTCCTTTTCTCCCTCTCTCCTCTCATTCTACCCCTGTCTCTCTCTCTATCCTCTCTCTCTCTCTCCCTCTCTCCCTCTTCTCTCTCCTCTCTCTACACCCTCTCTCCCTCTCTCTCCGTCTCTATCTCCCTCTCTCCCTCTCTCTCCCTCTCTCTCTCCCTCTCTCACCCGCTCTCCTCTCTCTACACCCTCTCTCCCTCTCTCTCCCTCTCTCGCTCCTCTCTCTCTCCCTCTCCCTCTCTCTACACCCTCTCTACCTCGCTCTCTCTCTCTCTCTCTCCCTCTCTCTACACCCTCTCTCTCTCTCCTCTCTCTACACCCTCTCTCTCCTCTCTCTCTCTCTCTACACCCTCTCTCCCTCTCTCCTCTCTCTACACCCTCTCTCCCTCTCTCCTCTCTCTCGCTCCCTCTCTCTCCCTCTCCCTCTCTCTACACCCTCTCTCCCTCTCTCTCTCTCTCTCTCTCTCTCCCTCCTCTCTCCCTCTCTCCTCTCTCTCTCCTCTCTCTCTCCCTCTCTCCTCTCTCTACACCCTCTCTCCCCTCTCTCTCTCTCTCTCTCTCTCTCCCTCTCTCTACACCTCTCCTCTCTCCTCTCCCTCTCCTCTCTCTCTCTCTCTCTCTCCCTCTCTCTCTCTCCCTCTCTCCTCTCTCTACACCCTCTCTCCCTCTCTCCTCTCTCTCGCTCCCTCCTCTCTCTCTCTCTCTCTCTCTCCCTCTCTCTACACCCTCTCTCCCTCTCTCCTCTCTCTACACCCTCTCTCCCTCTCTCCTCTCTCTCCACCCTCTCTCCCCCCTCTCCTCTCCTCTCCTCCCCAGCAGCTAGCAGTGTTTGATGCCGCTGCGTGTCTGTGTCTCTTATCTGCTGCCTGGCGAGGTTAATGAAGTGGTGGCACTTTTACATCGGAAGGGAGGGAGAAGTAAGAGAGAGGGGAGAGAGGGAGAGAGGGAGGGAGAGAGAGAGGGAGAGAGGGAGGGAGAGAGGGAGAGAGGCTGAGTGGCTGAGACCAGAGGAAGCTTGAAGATCAAGCATCCTCCTCCTCCTCCTCCTCCTCCTCGCCGCCACCGGCAACTGTAAGTGGCAATTTTTGGTGAATTACATCGACAATAAGGAGTGTGGGGGGTGGGTGGGGGTGGGAGGCGGGCGCTTGTCGTCCCTCCTCCTTGAACAGTTGGGGAGGGGGGGGGGGGGGGGGCGAAAGTAGGGGGAGGAGGAGGAGGAGGAGGAGGAGGGCTGGGGTGGACGGGATTGGGACGGGATGGCCGATCAGATCTCCTCCTTTTAAGCCTGGCTCATATGAAAATTGCATTAGCATTATTTTTTTTTGGGGGGGGGGGGCTTGTAATGTGATTCGTCAAACAACTTGCTTCCCCCCCTTATATGGACCCCCCCCCCCCCACACACAACACACACACACACACACACTTATACGGACCCCTCCTCTTTGCAGCCGTTTTGTCTCCAAGAGTGTGTGTGTGTGTGTGCGTGTGTGCGTGTGTGTGTGTGTGTGTGTGCGTGTGTGTGTGTGTGTGTGTGTGTTTTCACACACACACACACACACACACACACACACACACACACACACACACCCCAAAAACGTCCTCCGGTGGCGTTCCGTTCAAGTGAGAGTTGTTCAAACGCAAACTTCTTTCCTTCTTCTTCTTCCTTTTTTCCTCAACCTTCTTCTACCTCTTGACATGAATCTTTATTTAAATAAGATGCTATTTATTTATTGATATAAAGCACTATTTCCACAGCGAGGGGGGGGGGGGGGGGGGGGTGGGCCGCGCAGTCATCATCTCACGGACGTTAAAGGCGCAACAGGTCCCCCGTGTGTGTGTGTGTGTCCGCCCACCGGTTAGCACAGCGTTTGTAAAGACTCGCCGCTGTGACTCGACCGCGTCGTCGTCGTTGTCACATCTCGAACACAAGCGGGGCGGCGGGGGGGGGGGGGGACCAGAGACGGCGGCGCTGTTACACGTTTAACAACAGCTGATGCAACCCCGCTAATGCGCCGCCATTTCTGATCTTTTTGATTCTAATATTCCAATTCCTTCCCCCCCGCCCCCCCCCCCTCGCCGACGCCGACGTGCGATTCTCTCGCTACGTGTTAGCGTGCTAATAGGTAAACAGCTCCTGCATCGCGGGATAAAAACCAAGCGGCGGCACTTGTACATGCCAACGAATTAGCATATAGATGAGTTCACCGCGGTACAAATGGCGAGCTTTTAGTCCCGTAACTCCCGGTAACCGAGCAAAGATCATGTATGTATGAGAGAGAGAGAGAGAGAGAGAGAGAGAGAGAGAGAGAGAGAGAGAGAGAAGAGAAGAGAGAAGAGAGAGAGAGAGAGAGAGAGAGAGAGAGAGAGAGAGAGAGAGAGAGAGAGAGAAGAGAGGGAGAGAGAGAGAGAGAGAGAGAGAGAGAGAGAGAGAGAGAGAGAGATTAATCCATTTCAATCATCATTCTTTTTCCGTTTTTTGGACATAAGCTAACGCCCTTTCCTCTCATCTGCCATTATTGCATACAAACGGTCCAATCAAGCGTGGTGATTGGCTGACTGGGATGGGATGATGGCGGCGGCGGCGGCGTCGTCGTGACGACAGGTGTGCAGATGTCCCCACCCAGCTCCATCCGACTACACTTCTAGCTCAACTTGTATATATGAAGTCATTTCAAAACGACTTCCTTCCAACCACTTTTGTGTCTCGCATTTCCACATTTTCATACGATATATTTAACGCCGAGTTTGCGTTGGGATCCTCAATCCGTCAATAAACAAACAAACAAACAAACAAACAAACAAACAAACACGCCGACCGCGGATCTTTTGTGCGTTGCGTTGCGTTTCCCGCCGCCGCCGCCGCCGCGTGTAGCTAGCCAGCGACCGCGTGCGCTAATACGCCGAAAGGAGCTTATCGAATTGGGTCAGCTAATTAAGCAATTAGCTTATTTTGGCGGCGGCGGTCGGCTGCAGGACGGCGGCGGCGGCGGCGGCGCTATAAGCTACGAGCGCATTGTGAGAGCGGGAGAGCGGCGAAATGTGGGGAACGCTTGTCTGGGCTGCGTCTCCCTTTCTCTCTCTTTCTCTTTATCTCTCTCTCTCCCTCTCTCTCCCTTTCTCCCTCACTCTCCCTTTCCCCCTCTCTCTCCCCCTCTCTCCCGCTCCTTCTCTCCCTCTCTCCCTCCCTCTCTTCTCTCCCTCTCTCTCCCATTCTCCCTCCCTCTCTCCCTCTCATTCTCCCTCTCTCTCTACCCCCTCTCTCCCTCTCTCCCTCTCATTCTCCCTCTCTCACTCTCCCTTTTCCCCTCTCCCTCCCTCTTCCTCTCTCTCCCTCATTCTCCCTCTCTCTCCCCCTCTCTCTCTCATTCTCCCTCTCTCTCCCCATATCTCTCATTCTCTCCCTCTCTCCCTCTCATTCTCACTCTCCCTTTCTCCCTCCCTCTCCCTCTCTCTCTCTCCCTTTCCCCTTCTCCCCCTCTCTTTCTCTCTCTCCCTCTCTCTCCCCCTCTCTCTGTCTCTCATTCTCCCTCTCTCTCTCCATCTCTCTCATTCTCTCCCTCTCTCCCACTCTCCCTCTCTCTTCCTCTCTCTCATTCTCTCCCACTCTCCCTCATTCTCCCTCTCTCTCACTCTCCCCTTCCCCCTCTCCCCATCTCTCTCCTCCTCTCTCCCCCTCTCTCCCTCATTCTCCCTCTCTCTCCTCCTCTCTCCCCCTCTCTCCCTCATTCTCCCTCTCTGTCTGGGCTGCTATACCCCCCCCCCCCCCACCACCACCACCTCCCTTCCTCCTCCTCATCCTCCTCCTCCTCCTCCTCCTTCCTCACAACGGATCAACGGAGCCTCCGAGCCGCCATCGCCGAATCCCTTCAAAGTACACAGAGAAACGAAACGAACGAGACTCGTGTCTGTTCTCTCTCTCTCTCTCTCCCTCTCCGTCTCTCTCTCTCTCTCTCTCTCTCTCTGTCTCTCTCTCTCTCCCCAATGCACCCCCCCCCCCCCCCCCCCCCCCTCCCTCCACATTTCCCATGCAAATCCCCCCCGAATTGAATAGGTTTGTTTGTCTCGTTAATATAGTGAGACATTTATATGTAGTGTGGCTTTTCTGAAGTGTTTGCTCTCAGGGTTTGTGTCGCTGTGTGTGTTAACAGAGGAGCAGGGATCCCCGCACACAGATTACAGACTTTGATATCGTTTAAAATCCCACGACGACGAATGTCTTTGGGTTTTAGTGGAGCTTTCGCTCAAAGCGAAAGCTCCACTAAAACCCAAAGACATTCGTTGTCTGAAGGCGCCGTGCGTCTCCTTCTCCTTCTCCTACTACTTCTTCCTCTTCTTCTTCTTCTCCTTCTCCTTCTCCTACTACTTCTTCCTCTTCTTCTTCTTCTTCTTCTCCTTCTCCTACTACTTCTTCCTCTTCTTCTTCTTCTTCTTCTTCTTCTCCTACTACTTCTTCCTCTTCTTCTTCTTCTTCTTCTTTCGCGTCGCGAACGAGACGTTAAATCTCCAACCCGTGCCACTTGATGGTTTTTATAACGTGCCGAACTTTCTCTTCTTGAATTATAATACAACTTACATTCATAATAATATGGTTTTTCAAGTTGTTGTCAATAGCTTGTTGCTGATGTGGGGGGTGATGGATTTTTGCTTTTGTTTGTCCATTATGTTGTCGGACAGGGAAAGTTAGCTGATAAGTAAATGTGCTTATATAGCATTTATACAGCTTGCCTCACATTCACCATTCATACACCGACGGCGGTGTCAACCATGCAAGGTAACAACCAACACGTCAGGAGCAGGTAGGGTTAGGTGGTGTCTTGCTCAGGGACACCTCCACACTTAGCTAGGAGGAGCAGGTAGGGTTAGGTGGTGTCTTGCTCAGGGACACCTCCACACTTAGCTAGGAGGAGCAGGTAGGGTTAGGTGGTGTCTTGCTCAGGGACACCTCCACACTTAGCTAGGAGGAGCAGGTAGGGTTAGGTGGTGTCTTGCTCAGGGACACCTCCACACTTAGCTAGGAGGAGCAGGTAGGGTTAGGTGGTGTCTTGCTCAGGGACACCTCCACACTTAGCTAGGAGGAGCAGGTAGGGTTAGGTGGTGTCTTGCTCAGGGACACCTCCACACTTAGCTAGGAGGAGCAGGTAGGGTTAGGTGGTGTCTTGCTCAGGACACCTCGACATCCTCCACACTAGCTAGGAGGACAGGTAGGGTTAGGTGGATTGTCTTGCTCAGGGACATAACCTCTAGAACACTTAGTCTAGGAGGAGCCAGGTAGGGTTGGTGGTTGGTCGTTGCTAAGGACACTCCTAGACACTTAAACTTGCAGAGCAGGTAGCGGTTAGGTGCGTCTTTGCTCAGGGACAACTCCAACTTAGCTAGGAGAGCAGGTATGAGGTTAAGGTGGTGGTCTTGCTCAGAGACACCTGCCACACTTAGCTAGGAGGAGCAGGCTATGGGTTAGGCTGGTGTTTTGCTCAAGGGCACCTCCACACTCTAGCTAGGAGGAGGCAGGTAGCGATAGGTGGTGTCTTGGCTCAGGTACACTCCACACTTAGCTAGGAGGAGCAGGTTAGGGTTTAGGTGGTGTCTGCTCAGGGACTATCCTCAACTTAGCGTAAGAGGAGGAGCAGGTAGGGTTTAGGTGGTGTCTTGCTCAGGGACACCGTCCATCACTTAGTTCTAGGAGGACAGGTAGTGTTAGGAGGTGTCCACTTGCTGCAGGGACACTCCACATCTTCGCTAGGAGGGAGCAGGCTAGGTGTTTAGGTGGTGGTCTTGCTCAGGGACAGCCATCCACCATCTTACTAGGAGGAGCAGGTAGGTTAGGTTGTGTCTGTCTTCACGGACCTCCTCCACACTTAGCTAGGAGGAGCAGGTAGGGCTAGGTGGTGTCTTGCCTCAGGGACACCTCCCACCACTTAGCTAGGAGGAGGACGCAGTAGGGTAGGTGGTGGTCTTGCTGCAGGGGATCACCTCGCTACTACTTAGCAGGAGGACAGGTAGGGTTAGGTGGTGTCTGCTCAGGGACACTCCACACTTATGCTGTAGGAGGAGCTATGTAGGGTTAGGTGCGTGTTCTTGCTCAGGGACACCTCCACACTTAGCTAGGAGAGCAGTAGGGTAGGTGGTGTCTTGCTTCAGGGACACCTCCACCACGTTAAGCTAGGAGGAGCAGGTAGGGTTTAGGTGGTGTCTTGCTTCAGGGACACAGCTCCCACACTAGCTAGGCAGGATGCAGGTAGGGTTAGGTTGGTGTCTTGCTTCAGGGCCACCTCACACTTAGCTAGGAGGAGCAGGTATGGGTTAGGTCGGTTCTTGCTCAGGGACACCTCCACACTTAGCTAGGAGGAGCAGGTAGGGTTAGTGTGTCTGCTCAGGACAGCCTCCTAGACCACTTTAGCAGGATGAAGGGGGAAGCGCCCTGGGGTTTGAACCAGCCAACCTTCCTGCTTGCTCAGACAAGCCGATCTTGAGCTCCTGCGAGCCTACTTTGCTGCTGATGGTACTGATTTGGCCTCCTAATGCTCCTGACCCAGTTCCAAACACTTCCGTGTCACCCGTAACAACCTCGAGCAGTATTTAGGAAGTCGTTATTTTCGACGGCCCTGCTTCACTTTGATGGCTCGTTTGTGAGTATCACGACTCGTATTTTGATATTGCTCTGGTTGTGTATAGTCCTTTTAGATTGGGAGCGTATGTGTGTTGCGTGTCGTGGTCTGTGGTGTTGTGTGTGTGTGTGTGGTGAGTGTGCGGTTAGCGAGCGACGGTGCGGGCTAACTTGAAGAATGGGGCTTAAATGTCCGTGTGTTATGGGTCCTGCGCCCCCCCCCGTGATGATCCAATGCAGTTGTGGAAATGATTTGGCAAATTCCTCGCCGTTGGCGCGGGCATCAAGCCATCAGTTTCGATTTCAAAGCGCTCGCATTTTTTCATTTAGCCCCTCCTCTCTCCTCCCTCTCTCTTCTCCTCTCCTCTCTCTCTCGTCCTCTCTCCTCTCTCTCTCTTCTCTCTCTCTTCTCTCTGGTGCATACTCATCGCAGTGTCGCCCGCTCCCGTGGTTCCATCAGGGGGGCTGATACGGCGGGAGGATAAGGCGATGTGAAGGCGTGGGAATCAAACAACCGCTTCATCATTTGCAAAGGTCTTAAAGACCGGATACATTGGCAAATCCTGCTAATTAGGGATAGATTATACGCGCCGTTCAAGCGGGATATACGTCGAGCTCGTTTAGAGCGGTGTCGATCCTCACCCCCTTCTCTCCACCCCCCCTCCTCCCTCCCTTTCTCCCTCTCTCCTCCTACCTCCCTGTACTCCTCATCCAGACAGCTCGCGCTACAAGCGGCGACGGCGCGCGGCGCCGATGTTGGCGGGGAAATAAAATACGGTTCAATGCTCTCGCGCTCGCTCCGCGGCTTTGTCGGTCATTCTTCAGCGACCGTTAGAAGTCCACCGGAGAGAGAGAGAGAGAGAGAGAGAGAGAGAGAAAAGAGAAGAGAGAGAGAAGAGAAGAGAGGAGCGGACCGGCGCCGTGGATTTTTAATGAGGATCGTTCGTTATTTTATATCTGAGCTCAATGCTAATGATGCCGAGGGGCTACGATGGCCGCCGTCGTGACGGTGACGCGGACAAAAAAAGAACGATCTCAACGTTCTCGGCTCGACGCTCGCCGCTTCTTTCACCGACCTTCCGAATTCCACGTGAGCCGGGCCGGTCGTGGTTATCAATATGATTATTCGTTATCTTTGGAGCCCAAAATATAGTAACTTCTGTGTCACGTGTTTCTCCGACCCGTCCCCGATTGGGATGGCTTGTGTTTGCTCTGCCGTGGTCATTGTTTTATGCAGTTTATATTAATAATAATAATAACTTTATTTGTGCAGCACCTTACACGTTCCTCAGAAGACAGAAAAGCAGAACACAAAACAACAAAAAGCTCCATAATACAGTATGTTGCACGTTCATTTTGTATTCCCAATTGCTGATTGTCGTTAAGATTGATGTCGTCACAGAACATTTATGCGGCTGACATAACTGTGGACGCGCAGCTTGTGAAATACATCAGTCAATGTTCCAAACTGTTCCAAACATCACTGATTCCAGAGTCAAGATTCCTTCATTGCCGTATGTAACCGGTACCAATGGAACGCTTACTCCCCATCCACTCCTGCAGTATTCTTCAAAACAACTCGAAACGATTAGTAATAGTCGCTAATAAGTACAGTGAAAAGTATTCTTCTGAACAATATTTTATGCACGTTATCATATATTACACTTTGTCATGCGAATTCTGTGGCGTAAACATATCGGAACATCTCGCGGTCGAGGCAATTAGATTAATTGTACCGTGGTCCATATTGAACACACTGTACTTGACAGCACACACTTAAGTCCGGTTATAGATTGTCTCCAGTCGCCAGCTACAGGCCGAAGCGTTATTTGCGTACAAAAAAAACAAAAACAAGAATTACAATTAGCGGCGCAATTAGCGAGCGCTAACCATCTGCGGTAACTTATTGTCTTGTTTATCCGCACCTTATCCAAGGTGGCCCGACCGACAATAATATGACTTGGATTTAATGATGCTGGGAGGATAGCGAGCGCGAGTGTACCCGGACTAATTATATTAACTTGTTAATGTTGGCTGGCGTTACTTTAATTAATAGTTAAGTAGAACGAGGACGCCGGGGGACCAATCTTCTCTTCCGCGATGATTTTTGAAGAGCGAGGAAAATCACCGTTCGTGGTTGATGAGGGGATCGGCTCTCTGGTCAGGTCCCCGGAATTAAACTCAATCTTTTTGTTGGGGGACTTTGACTCCAATCAAGAGACTTATTAGGGGGGACAACGTCTCTGCGGAACTGCAGACTTGTCCCCTCCTAAAAAAGGACAAAGTCTGCACTTCCCTGGAGACGTTGTCCCCCTAAACTGGAGACTCGAGACTTAAATTCTGCCCCAGATGTGTGGCTTTAAGAAGAAAACTATATTTATATCACTGCTGCATCTCCTCGTGAAGGTGGTTTTTCCATTAGTAATTGACTGTCTTGAGGGATACAAGGAGGTTCGCCCGTGTTTCGTTAAAATAAAAAAATCTTCATAATAATAATAATGATGATGACCAGATGTTTGACTGCTCCGCGACACCCGAGTGCATTATCTCTCAGTAATTAATCAGCGTGACACATGTGAGCTCACACTTCTTATTGGCTTACTTACTTTCTTCTATATTCATCACACACACCACACACACACACACACTAACAATCCACACACACCACACACACACACACACACACCACACACACACACACACACCACACACACACACACAACACTTACAATCACACACACAAACAATCACACACACACACACACACACACACACACACACACCACACACACACACTTACAATCACACACACACACACGCACGCACGCACGCACACTTACAATCACACACACACACACACACATACACACACTTACAATCACACACACACACACACACACACACACACTTACAATCACACACACACACACACACACACACTTACAATCACACACACACACACACACTAACAATCACACACACACACACACACACACACACACACACGCACGCACGCACGCACGCACGCACACTTACAATCACACACACACGCACACTTACAATCACACACACGCACACACACACACACACACACACGCACACACACACACACACACACACATGCACACTTACAATCACACACACACACACACACACACACACACTTACAATCACGCACACACACACACACACACACACACACACACTTACAATCACACACACACACACACACACACACACACACACACACACACACGCACACTTACAATCACACACACACACGCACACACACGCACACTTACAATCACACACACACACACACGCACACACACACACGCACACTTACACACACACACACACACACACACGTTTTGCCATATGCTGGACGTTGAACTTTCGTGTCACCGGATCTCAGGAAAAGGGAAAAGAAAGGAGAAAAAGAAAGAAAAGAAGAAAAATAAGAAAAAAACGATCCGTCTATTTCATAAACCCGATTGCCAATTAGGCCGCGTGCGCGGCGCCGGCGTGCGGATCTATCGGAGGTTAATGCGTGGCAGCTGTGGAGTCATCCTCCTGGGTAAATGTCACTTAGAGGCAGGGCCACGCAGGGTCAACATCTCCCTCCAGATCTAAATGTAGTCACATGGCCGCCGTCTGGCCCCGCCCCCGTCCCTCAACCCCTCATTAGCCCACCTGGCGGCGGCGTGGGGGGACGCTCTGTGCGCCCACCGCCTTGCCCCCCCCCCGAAACCTCTCTCTCTCTCTCTCTCTCTCTCTCTCTCTCTCTCTCTCTCTCTCTCGTGCTATCTCCCTAACCCCCCGCCCCCCCCCCCCACACACACACACACACACACACTCGACTGGACCTGAGAGGTCGGCTTACATCACCCCCCCCGTCGACACACCCCCACACCCACTCGCACACCTCCACCA
>PIJE02001317.1:2500-7500 GCA_002895965.2 Coryphaenoides rupestris
TTTGTTTGTGGTGGTTGTTGTTGTTGTTGTTGTTGTTGTTGTTTACCATGACCCTGTTGTCTTGTTGTTATCCTCCGCAGTGCTTCCATGTGCCGTACTCCGCCCTGACCATGTTTCTGAGCACCGACCAGAAGGAGCGAGACTCGGCCACCGCTTACCGTACGTCTGACTCGTCTCGTCCCGGGGAAGCGTTTTTTCCCAGACGGCGACGTCAAACGTTCGGGATTCAATATTCAAACTAGGGCTGAGCAATGAATCGAAATATTATCGAAAGTGCAATGTCCAAATCGCAAGAGCTGGAATTTTTTAACGTATGAAGTGCTGTAGTTCTGCAGAGACGCCCTGGCCTACAAAGTTTGTTTGATTTGCTTACAGACCCCAACAAATGTCACATGATATTTCTTCAGTGAATATGAAAATTTCGATGCAAAACTGATCATTCTCACTAATAAGTCATCGCAATCGCAACATCTGTCAAAATAATTGCAATATGATTGTTTTTTACCTCATCGCTAAGCCCAAATTCAAACACAATATGTCATTCAACTGAAGCGAGTATGACGAGGGCGAGGATTCTCCAATGTGACTTCTTTTACTTTGTCAACAATCGGTCGGAGGCTACGGTTTGCGGATTTTGCTGACGTGGATTTGATTTGATTTGTTTTTTTTCCCACCAGGGATGACCCTGGAGATCCTGGGCACGCTGGCGGGCGCCGCCATCCAGGGCCAGATCGTGGCCAGCGCCCACATGCGCAAGCACTGCCTGGACCACGGCAACGTGACCGCCGGCCCCCTCGGCTCCAACGGCAGCGCGGAGGCGGAGATCGTGAAGAGCGAGGTGCACTCCCAGGACTTCCTGTCGCACTCGGTGAGTACATCGCCGCCGACCGACCGGCAGGGCGGCGCCGGTTTCAAAAGCCAGTCGCCGTCGGTGGGTTTTGATATCCAAACTGCTCACTTCCTTGAGCCCACGCTCCGTTTCAAACTGGCAGGGACAAAAGCCCACAAAGTCGGGGGTTCCTCCCATACATCAGGCCCGTCACCCCTGCCCCCCCCCCCCCCGCCCACGAGGGCCTCCACAATATGTTAGCCATTAAATGCTATTTATATCTCAAGCTAGCGAGGCGGGCACCCCGGGACTACAAACCCTGGTAACGGACCGGACCCCCCCCCCCCCCCCTTCCCCACGACTAAAGACGTTTGAAACCGCCTGATCGACAAGAAATGGGCGGTAATTTAATAGGGAAGCCCAAAAATGGGCGATTTCGTTCACTTTTCCCAGGCGGCTGCTGTTTCTCAGCGCCACAACACACACACACACACACACACCACACAACACACACACACACACACACACACACAGACCACACACACACGGCACCACCACCACACACCCCGACGTCGACACCAAATCGAGACACACGTACCAACTCCTCGGTCTCTCTCTGGTCTCTCCCGGGGGCCCGGGGTGGTGTGTGTGTGTGGTGTGTGTGTTGTGTGTGTGGAGATGAAACGGGGGGGGGGGGGGGGGCCTCCCAGATGCCAAAGGAATTATTTCGGACCGCAGATATTCGCGGGTTCAAACGGTTTCTCCTCGCCCAACGTGTTCTGGGTGAACCCCAATCACGCTGACACACTCACCACGGCCGCACACACACACACACACACACACCACACACACACACACCACACACACACACACACACACGTACAAAACATCTCCCGCTCCAGCCACCCTCTAAATTCCTCCGTGGTCAGTGAGTCTGTGAGTGTGTGTGTGTGTGTGTGTGTGTGTGTGTGTGTGTGTGTGTGTGTGTGTGTGTGTGTGTGTGTGCCGCGCGTAGAGTCTCAGCCTTTGGAGGGGGAAGGAAAAAAAATGGGTGTGTTTGATGTGAATAAATAATAACGACGAGACGCTAACCGCTGCCCACGCCGCGCGGAAAAATAGCAAACAAGATTACGTTGTTTGAGGCGCAGCAGTTCCTGTTGGGGTTACGACTTTTCGTATTTTCGGAAATACCGACCGACTTCGGGGTTGTTTGGGGGTTTCGTGTTTCGCCCTCCCCCTGTTTGTACCCGATATGCTCGGCACAAAACACACACACACACACACACACACACACACACACACACACACACACACACACACACACACACGCCGAGTCGTATAACCGAGAACATCGGTCTGAACGGAAAACAACAAACCGACGGCTTTGACGGATGTCAGAATCTTGGCAACGTCAAACTTCGACGAGCCAGACCAAAGCGTTTGGCTCCAACGCATGAAATATTCATGAGGTAACAATATTAGTTGTTATTGTCAAAAAGAGGAATCTCAACTGTCACCCTGCGTTACGTATTTCCGCGTCGGAAGATGGAAAGGAAATTCGGATCGTTGCGGCGACGACGGCAGCGGTGGCGGCGGTGTCAATTCTTGATGCCATGAGAACATTATGAATTAAATATTGAGGCCGGATTAGAATGCTGCGTCAGCACTCGAGGGGGGCGAGGAGGGGACGGGGGATGGATAGATTTAGGCTACCTAGCTTCTCCTCTACAGCTGTCCTGCTCCTAACCCTGTTCTGGCCTGTTCTAACCCTGTTCTGGCCCTGTTCTAACCCTGTTCTGGTCCTGTCTCCTGTTTAAGGCCCTGTTCTGGCCCTGTTCTAACCCTGTTCTGGCCCTGTTCTAACCCTGTTCTGACCCTGTTCTAACCCTGTTCTGGCCCTGTTTTTTAGGCCCTGTTTTAGGCCCCGTCCTGACCTTGTTCTGACCCTGTTCTAACTCTGACCCCATGCAGAAGGAGGTGTACATGATCGCGGCGGGCGTGGTGGGCGGAGTGTTTCTCGTCTGCACCGTCATCATGTTCCTGGGGGTCCGCGAGCGGGACGGTGAGTGTTGTGTGTGTGTGTGTGTGTGTGTGTGTGTGTGTGTGTGTGTGTATGGAGTAAAAATGGCACTCAATTCTCAGTCCAATTTATTTTATATAGTACATTACATTACGTTACATTCAACCAAATTACATTACATCATTTTACACTTCATTGGGACTGTAATCAGCAAAGGGGAGGAAAGAGAAACCAGCCAATCAGACATGACTTCCTGTTCTTACTTCCTGGTCCCGTCCATCGCTTCTAGAGCCCGTCAATCGACCGGCCGTCTTTTACATTAGATGTTAATATCTAATGGATAGGAGGGGAAGAAAAAAAAACGAAACCCACTGTAATCAGGACACATCCGCCGAAAGGAAGGCGCCACGAGGCACCGCAGTGCAGCGTGCCGTCCGCAAAACATCACTGGAACCGTACGCCTCTTACTCCTCTCCTCTCACCCACCGCCGTGTGAAACCTGAGACCCCCTGTCTGTCTGTCTGCCTGTCTGTCTGTCTCTGTCTGTCTGTCTGTCTGCTGCTCCTCCTCACACCATGTGACCCCCCCCCACAGATCCGTACACGGCCAAGACGGAGAAGCAGATCCCGTTCCATCAGGGCTTCGTCCAGGTGATGCGACACGGACCGTACCTCACGCTGACCGCCGCCTTCCTCTTCATCACCGTGGCCATCCAGGTGAGCGGCCACTTTGTTTTTATGAATGAGACGCTGTTGTCGTTGTCGTCGTTGTTGTTGTTGTTCGTTGTCGTCGTCGTGGGGGTGGGGGGTGGGGGGGGGAGACACCTCCGGTCATTGGACTGTTCTAACTTTGTGTTGAACTTTTTTAGCTCCTTCCTTCGACGCGCACACTGTTACGTTATGCACACACACGCACGCACACACACACGAGCACACACACACACACACGCACACACACGAGCACACACACACACACACGCACACACACACGAGCACACACACACACACACACACGTTTCATGGCCGCCGGTTTTAAAAGGTGGTGGTGGGGGTGGGGGTGGGGGTGGTGCTGGCTGACTGACGCTCGATGCTGATTGGATCAGGCGGAGATGGAGCACTCAAGGCCCGTCTGGGTTGAAAGCTTCCTTCAGATGCGCTAAAAAATAAACAGTAAAGACAGTGCGTTGCCGTTGCCGACGGCGATGGCGATGCTCGCGTGTGTTTGTTTTGCTGGGGGGAGAATGCGCCCGTAGATCAGCGATATGATCGGTTCGGTCTCTCTTTGTGATATTATTAATTGGGACATTTGAAGCAGGAACAGCCTAACAGCCGAACGTCCGAATAACGTGTTTCCGATGTCCGATATTTGTGTGATTTTCACCCCGCCCAGCTGGTGCAGAGCAACTTCGTCCTGTTCTGCACGTATGCGGTGGACCTGAAGGACCACTTCCAGAACATCGTACTGACCATCCTGGTGAGTGGGCCGACTCCAACACCCTCCATCCCCGCCGTCACTCTCACCCAGCGGTCCCTCAAGACTGCCCACTGTTGTTTTAAAAATGCTCCAGCCAACACGTCTGCCTGTACTTGACGTACGGACACATTTTGAGTACAGTAACTGCATCGAGAGGTCGAAGGTCTTTTTCGACCAATCACGCCACAGCTTTAAGCTCGGTGTCTTACAATCGGTTTCCGCTGGGATATACGCGATGTATTCTCATTTTAAATGTGTCGCGATCGGTCGAAATACCTCGGATCCACACTTCTGGATTTCTGGACACTGGTGACTGAGAACGTGGCCAAAGAAAGACACCTGGAATGGAGCTTGGAGCGTTTAAAAGTCTTTCTCGAAAGACTTTTAGACTCTCCCAAGTAACAGTTCAGAAGCAGTCATCCGGATGTTGTTTGAGCAAGGTTTACCGAGCAGTAGAGTCTGACAGTGATTCTAACTTTAAAGAGCGATTCCTCTTTCTGGTAATCATCTTCCCGTTTCCTGGATCATTTGGGTGTGTCCGTGACATGAACGTGTGTGTTCATCCCCCTGCCCGGATCTCTCTCTCTCTCTCTGCAGGTCTCCGCCGTGGTGAGCATCCCCATGTGGCAGTGGTTCCTCCAGAGGTTCGGCAAGAAGACGGCCGCCTTCCTCGGCATC
>PIJE02001317.1:12500-56134 GCA_002895965.2 Coryphaenoides rupestris
GGGCAGCGATCCGATATCGTATCGTACTCTTTCCCAATGCCGCTGCACGAGAAACACTGAAACGCTGAACCTAGACCCCTCCCAGCGCGAGGATTCTAGGTTCAGTTTCAGGCCGTTTATTCGAGTCAGAGAGAGCTGAGCTCAGCTGCTGAGTCGCACTCGACAGTTGAGCCTGACTGAGGAGGACGTGATCAAACGATCTGTGATCAGACGTATTGATTGATTTGTTTGTTAGGGATCAGTTGGATTACCATGGGAATGCAGAGGCGACTGAAGGCGAAATTGTCGGGTCTTAAGGCAAGGTTATAACCCTAATCTTATCTCTAATCTTATGCACTGATCATCAGGGTACCAGTTGGTACAGTCCACCGGGTGCAGTAGGCCGGTCGGTGGATCAATCCATGCATACATCTGGGCAGGGTGGTGGACACTCCCACTTGTGATGTCACCAACGGGGTGGGGGGTGGATGTTTAATCAGCATGTCCTGGCTAATTAACATCACACACGGCGGTATTAACAGGGACCCCTGTGATCTGTTGACGCTCCGTGTGAACAGCAGCCAACCATGAGTCACGTTTGATTCTGATCTAGTCTATTAATAGACCATAACGATGAATTATTAATCATGCGGATTACGCCCCTTCCCTCCCCGGACAGGAAACAAGGCATCACTTCCAGGACCATGGAGGATTTGAGCAACGTGTGACCTTGGTGGCGTGACCTTGACCCGGAAGGAGACCCGAGCACATCCAGTCCAGACTTTCTCTGGAATGTTTTATATTATGGTGTATATTACACTGACATCATTTTGTTTTCACGTAAACATTTTTTAAGTTTCTGTGTTTTCACATGGACATGTAATGTATAGCCATCTTGAATATATCAAATTATATATATATATATATATATTACTTATTTATATAGAAGAATGTATCTTATTTTGCAGTGTTAAGCTATACATTGCTGGTATTTATTAATGGTATCAGATTACAGTGGGTTCGTATGGACATAATAAAATATTGTAAAAGTTGGTTGGTGGCTTGTCTGTTTCTGCACAAAACGTTTCTCTTGAGTCGTGCACCCTCTAGTGGGAAATTGCAGCAAGTAGCTGCGTGTCTCTCACACACACACACACACACACACACACACACACACACACACACACACACACACACCACACACACACACACACACACACACACACACACACACACACACACACACACACACACTTTAGCGCTGTTATATATTAGTCGTACAGAACTCGTTTCTTATAAAAGACAAAATACCCACAGAGCACATATACCACGCAAGGACAGTTTATTCAGATTATTCATATAATATAAGACATTCATTCCCCATATATATTCTCTGAAGATGTTTTATTAACGGCTCTATAAATCAATTAATTTATTAATAGCTATATTTTGGACACCAAAGTGGCACTTCCGTCTACATTGCAAGACTTTACGTATTTCTACATAAATATTGTATACATTTTGTAATATTTCCTTATGAGTAAACCTTACTGCATAACAGCCTCATTGACTTGTTATAGTAATCCCTCCACATTCAAGTCGGTTTTGGTATCAAAGCATCACACGTGTGTAAACTGTAGAAAGACACTTGTAATTTGTAGAAGGCCTTTTGAAAAGCACAGAAGTTCTCCACCAGTACAAAAATAAACGTCTAGAAATGTGAAGTCGTCATCGTGTCTCTGTTCAGAAGTTGTTTGCGTCCATCCGCGTCGTCCATCCTTGCTTTGACGATCCCCAAAGCTCCTACCTGGTATAGTTTCCTGGTATAGTTTATTTATGAGGTTATGTCTGTTTTGTTCTGAAGCTCGTAGTTTCCATGGTTTAAAAAAAACCAAAACGGTTGTGATGTCCTTAAGTCACGGCGGTTATTGCCGTCGCTACGTGGAGGCTTCCGTTGTGGTGGTCGCCGCTGGGTTGGCAGTCAGGTCGGGGGGAGAGGACGGGTCTGAGATCGGGGCCGGGGTGGAAGGGCTGGGGTCCGGGGCTGTAGGGTTTGGGGCTAGGGCGGGAGGGCCGGGGTCCGGGGCTGTAGGGTTTGGGGCTAGGGCGGGAGGGCTGTGGGCCGGGGCAGGTAGGCTGGGGGCCGGGGTAGGAGGGCTAAGGGCCGGGGCAGGTGGGCTGGGGGCCGGGGCAAGTGGGGCTGGGGGCCGGGGCAGGTGGGCTGGGGGCCGGAGGGCTGGAGGCCGGGGCAGGAGGGCTTGGGGCCGGGGTATGAGTGCCGGGGGCCGGGGCAGGTGGGCTTGGGGCCGGAGGGCTGGGGGCCGTGGCAGGAGGGCTCGGGGCCGGGGTACGAGTGCCGGGGGCCGGGGCAGGAGGGCTCGGGGCCGGAGGGCTGGGGGCCGGGGCGGGAGGGCGGTGGGTCTCCGGGCTCACGGGGGTCAGGAGGGGGCTCTTCCGCCTCCCGTTCCGCACCGTGACCTCGTCCCGGTGCCTAAAGGTCAGCGGGACGAAGCCGCCGGCGTCCGCCACCAACACGATCCACAGCGGCCCTGGAGCCACAACAGAACACACAACAACAACAAATAAACAAATCACCGGGGCGATCAACAATCCCTGGCTCCTCCCCCTTAGCTCAGTGTCAAGGTGTCCCTGAGCAAGACACCACTGTGACTGAGTGAATGAATGAGTATGTGAATGAGTGTATGAATGGGTGAATTATAAAGAACTTTGCATGGACACAGGTCAGATTTACTTGCATTTCTGTTCAGTACCACATGTACGAAATGTTACACATTTTCCCTTTTGTCGTAATTTATAACCGAGGGAAAACTAAATATCCGTAGCGTGACTTGTAAAAGAAACAACCCACCGATCCGTGTGGGAAGAGGAAGATAAGGTAAACTTCCTTCTGTTAAGACCTTATAATCCCGGCGAGGCTAATCTGTAATCACTTCTAATTATAGCGTACACACAAACGGCAACGTACACCAACAGGACACATTCCACAGACTTGTTTTGCACCCCAAAAAAGATGCATTCCTCCTCTTCCTCTATTCTAGGAATTTAGGATTTATTTTAGGATTCAGGTTTGAAAAAACACGATGTTGGTGTAATCTCTCTCTCTCCCCCTCTCTCTCCCTCTCTCTCCCTCCCGGATCAGAAGTTCTGCTGTGCAACAACACACTACACACTGCTGTGTCCCAGATAACTCCTAGACTAGTCTAGACTAGAGACAGCGTTGAGGCTCACCTGGAAGAAGAAGAAGAAGAAGAATAAAAACAACAACAACAACAACAACAACACAAACACCAGGGGCGTACCGTGCATCATCTCCACGGTGGCGAGGTCGAAGAGGTCATGGAGCGCGCTCAGCCGCAGCTTGCCCTCGCACAGCAGCACGGGCCGCCGCTCGTCGATGAACACGTTCTGCGACAGCTGCCTCTGTAAACACAAACACACACACAAACACAAACACACACACAGCATCCACAGAGTCAGAAGATGCCCTGACGCCGCCGCCCCCCCCTACCCTGCCTGCTTCTTAATATCTGCATTCACTGCAAGTCGTTTTGGATTATAATAAGCGGCTGATAAATTACCCAACAGCAGCAAAGCGTAAATCATGGATGACTTTAATTAAAAAACGGCCCAAACTTTGTGGGACGTGTCAATTTTTTATTTAAGCAATTTGATCCATGAGCCCCCTTGTCTGCCATGGACTCCTCCTCCTAGCCATGCTAACATATTCCATCAGGTCATTATGTTCTCTTCTCCAGCAGATATTAAACTATGCCGTCGTCAGGACGACCATCTCCTCTCTTGGTTCGGGGCGTCGACTTTTTCACCAAGTGAGGTCTCGTCCCACTTTTATTGGGTAATGGGTACGTTTTTCTTCTTTTGTGTGTGTATTGTACTGACTGTTGTGAAGCACGTTGTACGTTGTTACGTGTACTGAAAGGTGCTATAAAAAAAAGGTTTATTATTATTATTATTGTTGTGGCGGCAGGTGCATACGCAATAGGGATGAACAATCAATCGAAATATGAATCAAAATTGCAATATGTCAATGTACAAATCACAGGAGCTGCAGGGGTAAAAATGTGTACACAGCTTTATAAATGATGTACTATAGTCTCTCTCTCGTCTCACCTGACAGGTGACATTGATGTACGGCGGTTCGAGGGCGCTGGGGTATGGCGGCGTGGGGGCGGCGGCGATGGCAACCTTCCTCCCGTTCTGGGCGTAGTCTCGGATCTCCGCCACGCACTGCTGCACGGCGGAGAAACGTGAGAGTAGACGCTCCATGTTGTCCACCAGCTGCTGCTGCTGCTGCTGCTGCTGCTGCTGCTGCTGCTGCTGCTCCAGCCCGCGGTCCCGGACCGGCCCCGCCCCCACCGCCTGCCCCGTTGCTGCTGGCCCTGCCCCCACTGCCTGCCCCGCCGCCGCCGCCGGCCCTGGCCCCGGCCCCGCCTCTGGTCCCACTGCCCCTGCCCCTGTTGCTGCTCGCCCCACCGTTGCCACTGGCCCCATCGCCTCCTTATCCAGCACGGGCGGTGGCGGTGGCGGTGCCGCTGGCGGGACCTTCGACGAGGGGAGTGGCTTGTCGAGGTGCGGGACAGGGGAGGCGGTTCTGCTCGAGTCCCGGCTGGCCAGATCAAAGGTCACGGACAGGCCAGTGGTGGCGGCGGCGGTGGCGTTGGCGGGCGTGGAGGCGGGCATGCGTCCAACGTTGTGTTGGTGGGGGTGGAGGTGATGGTGGTCCGTCACATCAGAGTTCTCCGTGGCGATGGAGGAGCAGCTGGAGGAGGTGGCCGAGAAGCCCGCCTGGCCGGTGACGAGGCCGCTGGGCTCCTCGGTTTGCGCCACCACCATCACCTCCTCCACCAGCTTACGCCTGCCGCCCCCGGGGGAGCGCGGCCCCCCCACCGCGGCCCCCACGACCCCGCCGCCCGGCAGCACCAGATCCTTGAGCCCCAGGCCCAGGCCCAGGCCCAGGCAGCGCTCATCCCTGGGCATGTGGTCCGAGTGCCTACTCGTCCCCTCGTGGTGAGGCTGGTGCTGCTGGAGGAGGTGAGCCGGGGACTCAGGGCGGTGGTGGAGGTGAGCCGGGGACTCTGGGCGGTGGTGGTGGAGGGGGAGAGCCGGGGACTCTGGGCGGTGGTGGTGGAGGGGGAGAGCGGGGACTCTGGGCGGAGGTGGTGGAGGGGGAGAGCCGGGGACTCTGGGCGGAGGTGGTGGAGGGGGAGAGCCGGGGACTCTGGGCGGAGGTGGTGGTGGTGGAAGGTGGAGGGCGAGGAGGCTGAGGACGGAGCCAGTAGGTCCCCGCTGCTGCTGCCTCCAATCATGAGCTCCTGGGCCACGATGCGCAGCACGTACTTGTCCGTGTTGGCCGAAGAGGAGGAGGATGAGGGGAGGAAGGCGGCATCTCCGGCGTTCCTCTGCCGGCCCACCATGAGCAGCAGCAGCCGGTCGCTCAGGAAGCACGCGCCCTTGGGTCGCTCACCGCGCTGCAGGGAGATCTGCTGCACGCTGGGCACGGCGGCCGACGCCGTGACGCAGTACACCAGCACCATGCCGCAGGCATTGGACGCCACTGCCACTGTGGAGCCACGCGGGTCGAAGGCCACGATGTCAGGCACCAGGATGCCCGGGACGCTCACCCTGCGGCAGGTGGTCACCTTGCGCTCGTAGGTGATCAGGATGAGGTGTGAGGAGTCCTGGCCCGAGCCCGTCAGTGCCGCGTCGCGCCGCTGCAGGTGCAGCGGTGGGCTGGGGTCTGAGCGGCGGTGGCGGGACAGCAGCTGGGTGAGGTCCACGGGGCCGGCAGATGACAACGAGGCCAGCGAGGAGCACGTCGGCTCCAGAAAGCTCCTCCGGGATGAGTCCTCACTGCCGTCACTGCCGCTGCCACTGCCACTGCCGCCGGCCTCATGGTGGTGGTGGCCATGCGGGGAGTTGGTGGCGGGTGGCGCGTCGCGGACGGGCATCTCGAAGGCCACGCCGGCGTTAAGGGCGCACAGCTTGTCCAGGGGCAGCTCCGTGGCCACGGCCACCTGCGACTCGCCCGTGGGCTGGATGGCGCACACCCGGCCGCCCACGTCAAACACAGGGCAGAAGGCGCAGGGCAGCAGGCTCTTGTGGACCTCGCTCCACACGAACGAGTGCAGGGCGCTGCCGACGGCCACCACCAGCCGCGCGCCGTCCTTGGTCCAGCACGCGCAGTGGATCACCCCCGACACCGCCCCGATGTCCGCCTTGACCCGGCGATTGTCCGTGCGCGCCGAGAGCAGCACCGAGGCGTCGCGCTTGGTCAGCACGGCCAGTGCGTCCGTCCTGGGGTGCCACACGCAGCCCTGCGGCAGCAGCGGGCTGGCCTCGCTCATCTCGCACGTCTGCGTGCACAGCAGCTTGTCCTGCTCCAGGGCGCTGAGCTGCAGCTGCCACACCGTCACGTGCTTCTTGTGCTGGACCGCCAGGAGCGCCGGGGAGGAGGAAGAGGAGCGGCTCCAGGAGAGGCCGAAGACGTGCTCGAACTGCCCGATGACGTTGGTGTCGCCGAACTTCACCTCGCTGCTCCCGCTCCCGCTCCTACCGCCGCCGTAGAAGATGGAGGTGAGGCAGACCTGCTTGCCGTCCGTCCACGCGATGCCGTGCAGGGGGTGGACGGCCTGGTGGAGGGCGTTGAGGCCCGTCCTCAGGAGCTTCGCCTTGCCCAGCTCCATCGCACCGACCGCGGACGGCGCCAATAACGCCGAAGAAGACTCAAATGCAACTCAGGCAAGCGTCATGGAGGGAGAGATGAGCGTCTCTTGCTGTGGCGAGGCACTGGCTCACACTGACACGAACTGAAGACGTATTACCCGTCCCCTCCAACCGTACACCCAATGACTTAATCCCCCCTTGCTTGTATGTGTGTGTGTGTGTGTGTGTGTGTGTGTGTGTGTGTGTGTGTGTGTGTATGTGTGTGTCAGTGACTGGAGGTTTAGAGCTGATTAGCCGTCGTGACGCAGATGATCCAACACACTGAGCACCACTAGCAGGATGCCAAGTCTTCCCCCGCCTGCTGGTGCTTGGGTGCGATTCACTGAACACACACCTGAGAGCACATTTTGAGTCACGTTTGTGTTGCAATGGGCTTGACTTGAGGTGTGACTTGGGCTACAACACAAACAACAACAACAACAACAACAACACAAACAAACAAAAAACAAACAAAATAACAAACTGTAATGGTAACTATTAAAATAAGCGCGAAAACAATACAATATAAACATCACCTGTCATCGTCGTCGTCATCGTGTGAACAGAATCTGTGTCTCCCTTACATTTTTCCCGCGGTAAAGTCACGTTTTCCCCACTTCCGGGTTTTACGTTTTAAAACCCGGAAGCAAAACGATACCCCGAATGGCCTTGTGGGAAATGTGGTTCATTTAAACGCTGTAGGCTGAACAGTGTTGCGCTTACCGGTGGCCACACGGGGGCGCTGTTTAGCTGCAGTGTTTTTTTTTGTTGTTGCTTTGGGCACAATATGTATTTAAAAAGATCATATTTATTGAATTATCACGATGTACTTGTGGGTAATACATGTTAAATGAGACAAATGTAACATGTTTTATATATACGTTACAGCCTGCAGTACCATGCAGTACCACAACAACAACAACAACAACAGGATGATGATATTTATTAGATATTTTGGGGTCCAGATCCGACTGTAGTTTCATGACAAAACACACACACACACAGCACACACACACACACACAGACACACACACACACACACAGACACACATACACAGAGAGAGAGAGACAGGAAGACAGACAGACAGACACACACACACACAGAGACACACACACACAGACAAACAGACAGACACACACAGACACACACACACACACGCACACACAGGCACACACAGGCACACACGCACGCACACACAGGCACCCACACACCAACACACACAGTGTAGCGCATTGCTGGTGGTCGCTGTGCTGCTGCAGCGCTACCGTAGTACTTGTAGTACTAGTACTCGTACTAGTAGTCGTAGTAGTAGTAGTAGTAGTCGTATTACGGGTATAACAGAATTCATGCTTTGGGAGCCATCCTATCTCATCATTAGTCGTCATAATAGTCACAATACTGGTGATCATGGGTGTGGAAGTGGAGTCGATATCCCCCGGAGACGGTACGTACGTAAATCGGCGTATTTTTATGCCAATTCTCGCGATATTTGCGTTCCGATCGCTAATTAGTACGTTTTTTAATTGCGACGTTTTGTGGTGATCGGGGCGACTATACTATACTATACCGGCGTTATAATAATGATGTTTAAAGCGTTTCTTTCTACAGTACATGAACCTAATCGCTTCGTTTATATCCCCACACTGAGCCCCATCTATAGTGTATATTACATAGTACAGTGTAGTGTAGTTACAATCCCCCTGACGCCCGATGAGACCATTATGACACACTTCTGGTGGGTTTTTCTTCCCATCATTCTTTTCAAAAAGCTGTGTTATGTGTGTGTTATGTGTCATGTGGGACGTGTTACAGCCTAGGTTTCTATACTTGAATGAATGATGTTTGCATTGGAATCCCCCCAAAAACCCCATTCAAGAATCAATAATTTTTTTGACATATTGACCTTTTATTGATGAATCTGAGTGAATGATCAGCTCCAGTGAGTGTATCAGACAGACAGACAGACAGACAGACAGACAGGCAATACACACTGCAGGTTACTCCTGTCACTACTGGTGGGTAGGCTGGTCGTGTGATGCAATATTAGGCCCAGACATCATCAACAATGAGACATTATGACAAGTCACGATGACAATACAAGCGCCCATCTCTGTGATAATATGATCAATCCCACGGCAGTGACTGAGTACTTTGTGTGTGTGACTGTGTGAGGAGGCGAGGCGAGTATCATGCACACAGGACACATGTATAATACTGTCTCTCACACACACACACACACACACGTTCAGGAATTTGATAGCCCCCTATATTCCCAAGGCTGGTACGATCAGTAGTCTCTGTATCTTACCAGGGCAAAAAGAGGCACATCTTCTGAAAGGAAACACTGGAAGATGGGTTACCATAAGAAGCCTGCCACCATTACCAGACCATAAGGAGGTATTTTGATGTTGGTGCCGTGAACACGCTGGCACGAACTTCTCGATTATTCTACGAGTTTATAAGATTAACAACGGCCATCAGAGATGAGGAAGCACACAAATAATAATAATAATAATAAGAAGAAGAAGAACAATAACCCATTTAAAATGTTTTCCCGTCTAACGAAACAGTGGATACTCACACAGCAAAGTTGTAGGCCTACACATTTGTAAATTAGTGTTGTTGGGGGCTTGTTTCAGGGTTGGGGATGTGGGGTTGTGGGGATGATTGTGTTTGTACACTTTTATTGATTACCATAGTATTTTTATACTCTTTTAATGTGTCATTTTCGTATTATTCGGATCAATTTTACTTAACCTGCCCAGGGGACTACGGCGGGAAACACAAGGCCATATGCTAAACCTGGTACACTACGTCTCTCCTTGTTCTATAAGGTTAATGTTCTTTGTACTTTGTCCCTGTTCAAATATAAAATAAAGACATTCATTAATTAATTATTTCCTTGTTGTTCCCCCCCAACAGGAAGGACATTTCCAAAGAAGGTTCAGACATGCGTGGTGCATTACATAGTAACGACTGGCCTACACCACCACAACACACACCACACACACACACACACACACACACACACACACACACACACACACACACACACACACACACACGCACACACACACACACACGCAACCACATGTTTCCTGTCTGTGTTTCCCATCACATCTAAGGATGTGCCTAAATCTCTTAGGTACTTTTACCCACAATGTGATTGTGTGTGATTGTATGTGAAGGATGCGAACAAGCAATGTGCATGAGAACGAGTATACAATCGTATAGGTCCCCTATTATGCCACTGGGTGTGATTAGCCATTGCCAAGCCGTTTGACAATTGCCATGTGACTTTCCATGACTGACCGTCTGGTGACATCACAAGTGGGAATGTCCACCTAGATGTATGCTGACTAGATCAGTTTTACCTGTCGGTACAGTCCACTGTCCCCTTTTAAAAGCTATCGAGATGACAAGATGTGAGCTACGAGGTGCGGTTTAAATTCAACGTTAGCTAAAACCAAACAAACAACCAAACAAATCTCGGCAGTCAATTCCGGGTGAAATATGTACAGTATGTGTGTCTTTAACAGTGTGTGGATCGCCACATGTCTGGGCGATCATTGAACTATGCCACGGTTTAGCTGCAAATGTGCAGTTAAAGTGTGTGTGTGTGTGTGTGTGTGTGTGTGTGTGTGCGTTGCGTGCGTGTGTGTGTGCGCGTGTGCGCGTGTGTGTGCGCGCGTTTGCACGCCTCGCGTCTGCCCGGAACCTGCTAAAGAAAACAAATGTGTTAAGACGACGCACAAAGCACCTATTCAATTCATACGCCTGTACACACACACACACACACACACCCACACCCACGCACCCACGCACCCACACACCCACAGACACAAGTCCACGCACACACACCAACTTGGAGAAGACCGAGGCATTAAAAAAAGGGGGTTGTTTGGCGAAACGCATTTGATCCATAGGCACGGGAATCCAGACATGTAGGTCAGACAGAACCTAAACAAAAGCCCGGTGTCTGTTTCCCCCGCCGGTCGGCCCATCCCGGCCCCTCGGTACATTGTTACGCCGGCCGCCTCGTGCCTCCCTGGCAGAGCGCCGTCAGACGAGAAAAGCTCAATTTCCTCCCCCGACGCACGTTTGAGGGTTCAATCCCCACCGTGTCCGCGCAGTCTATAGGCGCTGTTGCTCCTCAATGACCTCAGCGCAGGCCTACCTGATCGTTGAGTCTCAATGCTGTCAGTGAGGATAAACAGGTAAATAGTTAGTCGTAAAATAACGTAAGGGGGCGGCAGTAGCTCAGGAGGTAAGAGCGGTTGTCTGGCAACAGGAAGGTCGCCGGTTTCGATCCGCCTCCTCGCTAAGTGTCGAGGTGTCCCCCCCGAGCAAGACGCCACCTTAACCCTACCTGCTCCCGACGTGTTGGTTGTTACCTTGCTTTGGTTGACACACACCGCCGTCGGTGTATGAATGGGTGAATGTGAGGCAATACTGTAAAGCGTTTTTGGATAAAAGCGCGATATAGAATGCAATCCATATACCGTTTGTAAATAGCAGTACACTACGTGAAGCTGTGTTCGTGAGCAAGCCTGTGTTTGGTTTCGGTGAGCAGGCGTTGGTCGACTGTGGCCGTATAGCGAGCTGCGTGGCTGCCAGTGATGCGGGCTCGGCGGTGGCAGAAATGCAGACGAACCGGTTTTCAACAGGCCTCCGGTCTTTCTATTATTATTGATATCATTAGGGTTTTAGAATAACATTTCATCGTCGCAAAATGGAGGTGGAAAAACACATAGATACCCCGTCTTTTTCTTCTTTCTGTGACCGATGTCTCAAGTCTGATTCGGAGTGTGTGTCTTCCAGGAGCGCACATTGGGTATGAAAGTTGAGGCGGGAGGCTGTCTGATTAACATGAGTTCAGCAGTTACAGTGTCTTCCATCTGGGTGGTGGTAATACATACTGAATAAATAACTGATGAGAGTTAAGGAGGAGTTATACTCGCCTTGAAACACACGTCGCATCGGTTGATTGAGTTTTATTATGAATGCTAAACTAAAAGACTTCCAAAAGACACTCTTACGTGTTTGTTGAGATCTTTATGACGAAACTTCCACCACAATAATAATGATTTACTGCGTGACACATGACGGTCGTGCAGTAAAGGTAATCTGTACCTTTTGATTGGATAGAACACATCCTAGTTAATAACTGTTAACTATTATGTAGTAATTTAGCACATGCTTTTATCCAAAGCATCTTGTCATGTGTCATTAAAGGCGAACTTGAGGGATTAGTGTAAAAAAATGGCTGCCCTTTTCTGAGCATTGTTTCTGACATTTCTGAGAGGCAGCAAGCGGCAGAAAGGTCGATCGTGGTGTTGCACAGTTTGGTTTTTATAACTTGTACATATCGATGGCGTTTTCTTAATGAACTTTAATAGGCAATGTTAATGAACACACACACACACACACACACACACACGTCACGTTTGAGCATCGTTTTCAACCGCAGAGATTCAAAGTATGCAGACTACTATGCACGCACACACACACACACACACACACACGCACACACACACACACAGTAGACAGAAGTGTAACGTGTGCAACGACCATGGCGATGCTGCAATGCTCTCCTGAGCAGATTGCAGAACGAGTGTTGCGTCCGCTGTGGCTTCTCAAATTAGCTCAGGGGGTCACCCCACAATATGACTATTGACCCCCCCCCCCCCCCTCCTCATCCTCATCCTCATGTGCCGGGTGGACACTTTATCCTCTTGAATCTTCCGCCCGACCAACTTAATGTCATGTAACGTTAATGGAAAGTCACATTGGCTAGTCAGCCCCCCTGTCTTAATATATAATCGTATGTGGTGTTGTTTAAGGTGTGGCTTTTACTGTACAGTGCCCTGATTTGAAGACATCGATATCTGCCCTGATGTTAATGGAACGTCTCAAGACTTTAAGGATTAAATTGCCTTGCTCAAGGGGCGGATTTTTTAGCACCTATGCGAGAGAGCGGGTCACGTTCTCCCGCATGGTTGATCTTCCTGACGCGGCAGTAGCTCAGGAGGTAAGCGCGGTTGTCTGGCAAAACGGGAAGGTTGCCGGTTCGATCTCTGGGCTCGGGAAGTGTCGAGGTGTCTCTGAGCGAGACGCCACCTAACCCCGACTGCTCCGTCGGTGTGTGAATGTCAGGCAACTGTAAAGCGGCGGTCGCCCCCCCCGACAGCGCAACGCAGGAGGAGCCTTAAACGCCACACGGCGACGTCAGTGGCTAAATGCGGTGGACGGTGTTCCTTACCATGTTTGACCTCCTCCTCCTCCTTCCTCGTCTTCGCGGGTGAAATGTGATGAAGCGGGGAGACTCGCGGCAGCAGCGATTTTGGCGGGGTCTGAGTGTTCCACGCGAAAATAGACCCCCAGGAAACACAGGTCTGGCGTTTGGAGATAGCCAACCACTGGCTTGCGTTGTAGAGAAGACAACGCTATGCAACGGGCCATGGGAGTTTAGCGCCACCCGTCTCTCAACTCATCTCTTATCTGTCGGCAGAGGTGAGGAGTGACAGAGAGTCCAGCACACGTCGTCTGGGATTCAGGGATGCGGTTGGCAATTTGATTCGCAAATTTGCAAACTATACGGTTGTTCTGGTGTGAGAGTCTGGAGGTGTGGTTATTCAAGGAGAATTCATGAGTCTTATTCACAGTCATAGGATATCCATCGTAAGATACGCTGCCTCAATGCTAAAGAAGACCCTTTTGTAAACGGCAATACAATAATTAATGCGCCTTTTTCTCTTGTCGATCTAGCAGGTACAAGCATTGGGATCCAAGTTATGGTACACACCTGAAACTACTAAGTATACTGTATGTATTCTTAATCTTCTTGATGCCAAACACACACACACACACACACACACACACACACGCACGCACTAAAGCACCTTTCCTATGGGACAAAAAACCTAACTAAAGGCCTCTGTGTGCTTCCGAAATCTTCCGAAATGCGTGGGATAATGCATCGGACTCTCCGAATCCGGTGTATCCGAAAAGCCCCCCTCCTCAGCAACAGGGGCTTGGGAGGCCGGTGCCGGATCTCGGTAGGTTGAAGGTTGAAGTCGAATTCGGGCGTCCGATTTGTTCTGATCTTTGAAGACTTCTGAGGGAGCATACAAAGGCCTTAACAGCCATTAAAATCTGGCTTTTGTTTGTAAAGGGAAAGGTTTCAATCGGCATTCATTTCATTCCCGGGGGGAAAAAATGACTCAGTAGTCACTCAGGAATTTATCGGCTCCGGCTCCGATCGGCACTCGCATTTGTGACTTCGAGCTTGGCACACCGGCGAGAAAAAAAACAGAAAGGCCAATTTATTTTGAAAAAGGGTATAACTCAGTTCAACCACATCACACACTGGAGTACAATGGTGATGGGTGGGTGGGTGGGTGGTGGTGGTGATGATGTGTGGGTGGTGGTGGTGGTGGTGATGGTGGTGGCGGCGGCATGCTGTGTGTGTTTGTATGGTGTGTGTCTGCCCGGGGGAAAGTGAGGGAAACTATGCGGTGGGGGGGGGGGGGGGGGGTTACTTAACAACTGTGGTTGACATTTGACCTTGCCAGCCCCCAATTAGTCCACTCATTCCGCTCCCAGCTTAGCTGACAACTAGCCCCTCCCCCTGGGCTCGGGGGAACTGAGACAGTTGAGGTCGGGTGCTTGGAAAATTTGGCGTCTTTATCTGCCAATGTCACCGTTTTTTTTGCTTTATTCAGACAATCTCACTCCTGCTTTTTTGTATGTTTTATTATTTTTTTTCATGTCTGTGTCAGAACACGCCGCGGACAGCTAGCCTTTGCGCACACGCTATCCAATTTAGCCCGGGCCCGGGGCCAGAGAAGCTAGCCGACGTAGCCGGACACTGAGACGCGGGGCTACAGTAAGCGGGGTAAAATAGCCTCGTAACTAAACAGCGCTGCTCCCGGGGGCTACGCTACGCCGTATAGCAACCACGGATGCTGGGCTGAGCTGACGCTGAGCAGGCACCCACTCTCTCCCGTCTCTAATCCTCCCCTCTCACACACACACACACACACACACACACACACACACACACACACACACACAGGACACACACACACAACACTTTCTCTGCTCTCCCCCACACACCTCTCTCTCTCCTCTCCCTCATTACTCTATCCTCTCCTCTCTGTCGTCTCTCTCTCATCTCATCACTCTCTTACTCTCCTCTCTCTCTCACGGGAGTAGGCCCTGGCACGGAAGGGAGGGATACCGTGGGCATTAGATTATCACAGAAGGGGGGACTGATAGACTTTACACCACCACCCCTCACACAGCCCCGGGGAACATGAGGATAAGATTGTGGGCTGTTGGTGGTGAGGCATAGTCTAGTCTAGTCGTCTAGTAGTCTAGTCTAGTCGTCTGGTAGTCTAGTCGTCTAGTAGTTTAGTCTAGTAGTCGGTCTAGTAGTCTAGTAGTCTAGTAGTCTAGTAGTCTAGTCGTCTTGTTGTCTAGTCTAGTCATCGGGTAGTCTAGTCTAGTAGTCTAGTCGTCTGGTAGTCTAGTCGTCTAGTCTAGTTGTCTAGTAGTCTAGTAGTCTAGTCTAGTCGTCCAGTAGTCTAGTCTGGTTGTATAATCTAAAATTGTTCAATACACATCCATAAATAGTTGATCTGTTTCTTTCCTTGTATTACTTTCAAATCACAAAGGTAAGGTATGCACTCATTAGAACAAATATCAGAGCTTCAATAGTTCAGCATATTTACAGTACAGACCTCATCTGAGGGCTGTGTGAAAAAAAGCGGATTAAATAATCATTCATTAATCTTGATTGAGGTAAAAGTTGGAAATAATGGCCATATTGATTTGAAGTCCCAGCCTTACGAGTGAGAGACTCTGAGAAGCGTGATTCATAACAACATCAGTCGTTACCCCAAACTCCCAAATTGTCTCCCAGCCCGAGAGGTGCGAGCGTTTCAATTTTGAGCGGGCTAACTTTAGCAGAGCTTTGCCTCCTCCTTGCTCTGCAGCAAACGGCAAAAAAAAAGAAGCCTCGTTTGCAAAGGCTGAGAGGAGACACAATGACGCTGTGCTCATAGAAACCATCCCACGACCGGCTTATGTATGACACGCTGAATATTCACGTTCAATCTCCGACCGCCTCGCTCGCTCGAATCACGCGATGTAGTTTTGGCGGGTAAATCGTGGCAGGTGGTGGCGGGAGGCGGGTGGTCGGTCTGGCGATGTGGCTAACGAACCCGCTGACTCCGGGATTGGAAAGGTACCCAACCAAACTGATATCTGGACGACGGTGGGTGTTCTGCCAAGCCGACTAAGTTTAGTTGCATTGAAACGGGAGAGGCGAGGCGAGGTACTGTAGCAGGATCGTCCCGAACCGGTTTAAACACAGCGGCTCTAATGCTGAGCTGTTTTTTATTTTTCTCCGTTTCCTTTTTTTAATATTATATAACTTTTGCTTTTCACGCTCATGCCAATGCAATTTAGATGAGATGAGATGGGATCACGTTATCATGTCTGTGTCTCGTTCCTGTCAGCCGACGTTAGAACGTGCAGAGAGAGAGAGAGAGAGAGAGAGAGACCACTGCAGCGATGGTGGGGTTGCCAAATTTGCACCCGAGGCCTGATGACTGCACAGAATCTTATCTCACTTACTCCTCATGACATGGAAAAATCTAGCTCATCCTTTTCTCTCCCTCCCTCCCCCTCCTCTCTCTTTTCGGCTCCCCGCCCTGCTTCTCCAGACTAAATTCCTTGGTTTTCCCCACTATTTGGCTTTGTTGTTGTGGAGGACTCTCTTTCTCTCTCTCTCTCTCTCTCTCTCTCTCTCTCTCACTCTCTCCCACTCTCTCTCTCTCTCTCTCAATCTCCCTCTCCCACTCTCCCTCTCTCTCTCTCAATCTCTCTCTCTCACTCTCTGCCTCTCTCCTCTCTCCTCTCTCTCTCTACCTCTACCCCTCCCTCACCTCACCTCTCTCTCAACTCATCTCTTTCCATTAACGTCTGGCAGACAAAGTGACTTGGGCCCTAATGGCGTTTATCATCGCTGGAACGCGATAACGGTTCAGAGTACTGCGGCGGCTACGCGCCGTACTGCAGTATCCGGCTCTCCCCATGGTTTTTATCTACATACCGGTGTAGGAATGGCCTACTTAACTTGGGAGGGGGGGCCGGGGGGACTGGTGGGGCGGGGGAAGTAATCCTATCAGAACCAGGCCACTGCTTCCTGTACCATGATTCCATTCTTCACTGAGGTCATTTCAAAACAAGCCCAGCGCTCTTGATATACAGTACAGCGATGAAAAGGTGAAATGGATTCCTATTTTGGGAAAGAGCCTGTTTACATAATATTTTCCAAAAAGCATTCACCTTTGATCGGGGGAAAAATGTTGCACATTGCACTGTGTACCACAGCGATATATTGCTGTCTCCTTCAACACATTTGTCACTTTTTGGAAGTCGCTTTGGATAAAAGCCTCTGCCACACGCCCTAAATGTAAATGAACAAAAAAATAGCGTCAACAACTATTTAACACGGCTTACATGGACCTGAAATGAACGTGGTAAAGTCAAATAATATTGTCGAATGTGTAATTCATTAAGTCATTAAGTGTGTACAATGTACTAAGTCGTTTTCGTCGTTTGGTGAAGCAACTCTCTGTCTCTTTCTGCTTGTCCTGGTGTGTTTCTCAGCGTGTTCATAATTCCCGTCGTTTTCTATGTGCTGCAGGTATGCTGCAGAATGGAAAGAAGTTTGACTCGTCCCGAGACAGAAACAAACCCTTCAAGTTCAAACTGGGAAAGCAGGAAGTCATCAAGGGCTGGGAGGAGGGAGTGATCCAGGTGAGGAGGGGGGATTACACATTAGAAGTGCCATTTGTGTGTGCAGGCCGAGTTCAGGTCAGGTCAGGTCAGGTCAGGTCAGCTTTAGCTGTACAACTACTTTCACCACGGCCACAGTCTCAGTGGCCAGCCATGTCAACACACGCTAGCTTCATCATCAAACTCAGGTTTTCACATGATAATGAAGAGTTTGGTCGTTTTAAAAAGGCCCCTATTTTACCACCAGGTGTGCGAGTGTTTTCAGCCATAACGTGCCGTTTCAAATTTGTCGTGTGACTATCTTCTAGTGACATCACAAGTGGGAGTGTCCACCCAAATGTAGGATATGACAGATCGGTTTGCCAGCCCACCCAGTGGACTGTAATGTCAATCTATCCATCATCCATCTGGTTGAGCACTCCCACTTGTGATGTCACTAGGGGGTGGGGGGGTGGGGGAGAGGGTAGTCACATGACCAGGGTTCATGTAGTGTCGTTAAAGAATTTACTGACCTGACTTCCCTCGCTCCCCCCCCAGATGAGCCTGGGCCAGAGGGCCAAGATCACCTGCACGCCGGACATGGCTTACGGGGCCACAGGTCACCCCGGGGTCATTCCCCCCTACGCCACGCTGCTCTTCGACGTGGAGCTCCTCAAGCTGGAGTAGTGACGACCCGAGTAATGAGGTCAAAGGTCAAAAAAGGTTAAAGGTCAATGAGTGGGAGAGGGGAAATGGTGGCCAGCCCCCACCCCCCCCACCTCCTTTCCCACCTCCCTCCCCAAGCTTCCGTTCACTCTCTCTCTCCTTTGACTTCAATCCGCCGCCTGCTCTCTCTCTCTCTCTCTCGCTCTCTCCGGGCCCACGGTTCGGGAGTCTACAGCCTGCCTTGTGGTCACCTCTGTTCAGTGATAAACTGCGAAGATGGAGAAGCCGGCATAGAAGAGAAACCTCCACCCACCACCTCCACCCACCACCTCCACCACCCTTTAGCTTTTCTCGTCTTAATGTTTTTGCTTGTCAGTTGGTTTACCCATGTCATGTGCTATTTTTTATTTATTTTATTGCTTATTTTACTCTTATACTTTTATACTATCGACACAGATGCACCCCATCCGAATATACGTATATGTCATACTACATTGCAATAAAAAAAATAATATATAGTATATTGCCTTACAGATTTCCCACGCCGAAAAATTATACAGCTTCTGTGTATTTTGACTGGGCATCACCGCAGCTGCACTGCATTGATTGCCACTTTGATCAAATGTTTGTCCTGCTGAATGCTAATCAGTACTTTCTTTCACATATTTTATATCCCTCTGAAACCTTGACTGCAATCGCACTGCATATCGAAGCAAATCAAATATTGTACATAAGTCAATTGAACCAAGGTAACAATGGCCGTTTGTGTTCGACACATTAAAAATGCTGATTACTGTCTGGAGAGTTTTGTGTGTGTGTGTGTGTGAGTGAGACATAGTGGGTGTGTGTGAGTGAGTGAGTGAGAGAGAGAGAGAGAGAGAGAGAGAGAGGCATAGTCGGTGTGTGTGTGTTAGTGAGTGAGTGAGTGAGAGACATAGTGGGTGTGTGTGAGTGAGTGAGTGAGAGACATGGTGGGTGTGTGTGTGTGAGTGAGTGAGACATAGTGGGTGTGTGTGAGTGAGTGAGTGAGTGAGAGAGACAGTGGGTGTGTGTGTGTGAGTGAGAGAGAGAGAGAGATAGTGGGTGTGTGTGAGTGAGTGAGAGAGAGAGACAGTGGGTGTGTGTGTGTGTGTGTGAGAGAGAGAGAGAGACATAGTGGGTGTGTGAGTGAGTGAGAGACATGGTGGGTGTGTGTGTGAGAGAGACATGGTGGGTGTGTGTGTGAGTGAGTGAGAGAGAGAGAGAGACATAGTGGGTGTGTGAGTGAGTGAGAGAGAGACATAGTGGTGTGTGTGTGAGTGAGTGAGAGAGAGAGACATAGTGGGTGTGTGTGTGAGTGAGTGAGAGAGAGAGACATAGTGGGTGTGTGTGTGAGTGAGAGAGAGAGAGAGACATAGTGGGTGTGTGTGAGTGAGAGAGAGAGAGAGACATAGTGGGTGTGTGAGTGAGAGAGAGAGAGACATAGTGGGTGTGTGTGAGTGAGTGAGAGAGAGAGACATAGTGGGTGTGTGTGTGAGTGAGTGAGAGAGAGAGAGACATAGTGGGTGTGTGTGTGAGTGAGTGAGAGAGAGAGAGACATAGTGGGTGTGTGTGTGAGTGAGAGAGAGAGAGAGACATAGTGGGTGTGTGTGAGAGAGAGAGACATAGTGGGTGTGTGTGTGAGTGAGTGAGAGAGAGAGACATAGTGGGTGTGTGTGTGAGTGAGAGAGAGACATAGTGGGTGTGTGTGTGAGAGAGAGACATAGTGGGTGTGTATTTTGTGCAGAAGGAAACAGAGGTAACGTCGCCCCCTGGTGGTCATGGTCGTTACACATGTAAACAACAGACTGCATCACTTCCTACTACGAAAAAAGAAGAGACTCGAATTAGAGGCTACATTAGACATACAAAAACATTTATTTGACTAATTTATCAGAAATTTAATTCAATTAGTTCAATCATTAAAAAAATATATGAATTAAGAATTAAAAAAATTCTTGTACATTTAAATCAGAAGGATGTGGTGGTTGTTTGATTGGAGAGACCACTAAAATGAAGTATTTCTCATTTAAAGTGCATCTCCTACAAAAAAAATCATATCAACCACGCATGCGCACTGGATGCGGAAGCATGTGAATAAAAGAACCGAGAGAATGCATGAATCAAACAAACACAAATTAGACAGCATCAAAAAATAAAATCAATAAATAAAATGACAAGTGAGAACACAAGTGGTTCGTCAGGAAATAAGATCCATAGATATTCAAACAGATGCTGGGCTCCTAACATTTTACAATACTTTAATGATCTTTTTATTTATATATTTATATATTTTCTTTTATATTTTTTTAAATAATCAAATTATTATTTATAAATTCTGTTTTTTTGTTTTCCATTTGAAGACCAAACTTTGTTTTCATATGTTACAACTGGAATATGTTGGTCATTATTAGTTAACCAACACTGGAATGCATCCCAAAATGTAAGAGTTAAGCTACAAGAGAAGAAGAGATCTTCTACACTATGTTTCTATGGACACAAGGCCAATTTCTCTCAAATTTTGTTCACAAACTTGTTTAAATCTGTGTTGGTGAGCACTTCTCCTTTGCTGAGATAATCCATCCAACTGACAGGTGTGGCGTATCAAGATGCTGATTAGACAGCATGATTATTGCCAGCCCCCAATTAGTCCACTCATTCCGCTCCCAGCTTAGCTGACAACTAGCCCCTCCCCCTGGGCTCGGGGGAACTGAGACAGTTGAGGTCGGGTGCTTGGAAAATTTGGCGTCTTTATCTGCCAATGTCACCGTTTTTTTGCTTTATTCAGACAATCTCACTCCCGCTTTTTGGATGTTTTATTATTTTTTTTCATGTCTGTGTCAGAACACGCCGCGGACAGCTAGCCTTTGCGCACACGCTATCCAATTTAGCCCGGGCCCGGGGCCAGAGAAGCTAGCCGACGTAGCCGGACACTGAGACGCGGGGCTACAGTAAGCGGGGTAAAAATAGCCTCGTAGCTAACTGCGCTGCTCCCGGGGGCTAGCTAGCCGTATAGCAACACGGTGCTGGGCTGAGCTGAGCTGAGCAGCAACCCACTCTCTCTCTCTCACACACACACACACTCTCTCTCTCTCTCTCTCTCTCTCTCTCTCTCTCTCTCTCTCTCTCTCTTACTCTCTTACTCTCTCTCTCTCTCAGGGAGTAGGCCCTGGCAGGAAGGGAGGGATACCGTGGGCATTAGATTATCACAGAAGGGGGGACTGATAGACTTTACACCACCACCCCTCACACAGCCCCGGGGAACATGAGGATAAGATTGTGGGCTGTTGGTGGTGAGGCATAGTCTAGTCTAGTCGTCTAGTAGTCTAGTCTAGTCGTCTGGTAGTTCAGTTACTCTAGTAGTTTAGTCTAGTAGTCTAGATGTCTGGTAGTCTAATAGTCTGGTCTAGTAGTCGAGTCTAGTAGTCAAGTAGTCCAGTCTAGTCGTCTTGTCGTCTAGTCTAGTCATCGGGTAGTCTAGTCTAGTGAGTCTAGTCGTCTGTAGTCTAGTCGTCTAGGTCTAATTGTCTAGTAGTCTAGTAGTCTAGTCTAGTCGTCCAGTAGTCTAGTCTGGTTGTATAATCTAAAATTGTTCAATACACATCCATAAATAGTTGATCTGTTTCTTTCCTTGTATTACTTTCAAATCACAAAGGTAAGGTTGCACTCATTGAACAATTTTGAAGCGGGCTAACTTTAGCAGAGCTTTGCCTCCTCCTTGCTCTGCAGCAAACGGCCAAAAAAAAAAAAGCCTCGTTCGCAAAGGCTGAGAGGAGACACAATGACGCTGTGCTCATAGAAACCATCCCACGACCGGCTTATGTATGACACGTCTGAATATTCACGTTCTATTCAATCGCGACCGCCTCGCTCGCTCGAATCACGCGATGTAGTTTTGGCGGTAAATCGTGGCAGGTGTGGCGGGAGGCGGGTGGTCGGTCTGGCGATGTGGCTAACGAACCCGCTGACTCCGGGATTGGAAAGGTACCCAACCAACTGATATCTGGACGACGGTGGGTGTTCTGCCAAGCCGACTAAGTTTAGTTGCATTGAAACGGGAGAGGCGAGGCGAGGTACTGTAGCAGGATCGTCCCGAACCGGTTTAAACACAGCGGCTCTAATGCTGAGCTGTTTTTTTATTTTTCTCCGGTTTCCTTTTTTTAATATATATAACTTTTGCTTTTCACGCTCATGCCAATGCAATTTAGATGAGATGAGATGGGATCACGTTATCATGTCTGTGTCTCGTTCTGTCAGCCGTTAGAACGTGCAGAGAGAGAGAGAGAGAGAGAGAGAGAGAGAGACCACTGGCAGCGATGGTGGGGTTGCCAAATCTGCACCCGAGGCTGATGACTGCACAGAATCTTATCTCACTACTCCTCATGACATGGAAAAATCTAGCTCATCCTTTCTCTCCCTCCTCCCTCCTCCTCTCTCTTTTCGGCTCCCCGCCCTGCTTCTCCAGACTAAATTCCTTGTTTTCCCCACTATTTGGGCTTTGTTGTTGTAAGTCCTCTCTCTCTCTCTCCCCACTTCTCCTCTCTCTCTCTCTCTCTCTCTCTCTCTCCTCTCTCTCTCCTCTCTCTCTCTCTCTCAATTCTCTCTCTACCTCTGTCTCTGTGTCTCTCTCTCTCCCTCCCGCCCCCCGGCGCCCCCCTCTATCTCTCTCTCTCTCTCCTCTCTCACCACCTCTCTCTCTCTACCTCTACCCCTCCCCCACCACGCCACCACCCACCACCCACACTCAATCTCTTTCCATTAACGTCTGGCAGACAAGTGACTTGGCCCTAATGGCGTTTATCATCGCTGAACGCGATAATGGTTCAGATACTGCGGCGGCTACGCGCCCGTACTGCAGTATCCGGCTCTCCCCATGGTTTTTATCTACATACCGGTTGTAGGAATGGCCTACTTAACTTGGGAGGGGGGGCCGGGGGGACTGGTGGGGGGGGAAGTATCCTATCAGAAACCAGGCCACTGCTTCCTGTACCATGATTCCATTCTTCACTGAGGTCATTTCAAAAACAAGCCCAGCGCTCTTGATATACAGTACAGCGATGAAAAGTGAAATGGATTCCTATTTGGGAAAGAGCCTGTTTACATAATATTTTCCAAAAAGGCATTCACCTTTGATCGGGGGAAAAACGTTGCACATTGCACTGTGTACCACAGCGATATATTGCTGTCTCCTTCAACACATTTGTCACTTTTTGGAAAGTCGCTTTGGATAAAAGCCTCTGCCACACCCCTAATGTAAATGAACAAAAAAATAGCGTCAACAACTATTTAACACGGCTTACATGGACCTGAAATGAACGTGGTAAAGTCAAATAATATTGTCGAATGTGAATTCATTAAGTCATTAAGTGTGTACAATTGTACTAAGGCGTTTTCGTCGTTTGGTGAAGCAACCTCTGTCTCTTTCTGCTTGTCCTGGTGTGTTTCTCAGCGTGGTTCATAATTCCCGTCGTTTTCTTATGTGCTGCAGGTATGCTGCAGAATGGAAAGAAGTTTGACTCGTCCCGAGACAGAAACAAACCCTTCAGTTCAAACTGGAAAGCAGGAAGTCATCAAGGGCTGGGAGGAGGATGATCCAGTGAGAGGGGGGATTACACATTAGAAGTGCCATTTTGTGTGTGCAGGCCGAGTTCAGTCAGGTCAGTAGGTCAGGTCAGGTCAGGTCAGCTTTAGCTGTACAACTACTTTCACCACAGCCACAGTCTCAGTGGCCCAGCCATGTCAACACACGCTAGCTTCATCATCAAACTCAGGTTTTCACATGATAATGAAGAGTTTGGTTCGTTTTAAAAAGGCCCCTATTTACCACCAGGTGTGCGAGTGTTTTCAGCCATAACGTGCCGTTTCAAATTTGTCGTGTGAACTATACTTCTAGTGACATCACAAGTGGGAGTGTCCACCCAAATGTAGGATATGACAGATCGGTTTGCCAGCACACCCAGTGGACTGTAATGTCAATCTATCCATCATCCATCTGGTGAGCACTCCCACTTGGTGATTGTCACTAGGGGCGGGGGGGTGGGGGAGAGGTAGTCACATGACCAGGGTTCATTAGTGTCGTTAAAGAAGGTACTGACCTGACTTCCCTCGCTCCCCCCCAGATGAGCCTGGGCCAGAGGCCAAGATCACCTGCACGCCGGACATGGCTTACGGGCCACAGGTCACCCGGGTCATTCCCCTACGCACGCTGCTCTTCGACGTGGAGCTCCTCAAGCTGGAGTAGTGACGACCCCGAGTAATGAGGTCAAAGGTCAAAAAAGGTTAAAGGTCAATGAGTGGGAGAGGGAAATGGTGGCCACCCCCCACCCCCCCCCACCTCCTTTCCCCCCTCCCTCCCCAAGCTTCCGTTCACTCTCTCTCTCCTTTGACTTCAATCCGCGCCTGCTCTCTCTCTCTCTCTCTCGCTCTCTCCGGGCCCACGGTTCGGGAGTCTACAGCCTGCCTTGTGGTCACCTCTGTTCAGTGATAAACTGCGAAGATGGAGAAGCCGGCATAGAAGAGAAACCTCCACCCACCACCTCAACCACTCCACCACCTTTAGCTTTTCTCGTCTTAATGTTTTTGCTTGTCAGTTTGTTTACCCATGTCAGTGCTATTTTTTATTTTATTTTATTGCTTATTTTACTCTTATACTTTATTACTATCGACACAGATGCACCCATCCGAATATACGTATATGTCATACTACATTGCAATAAAAAAATAATATAGTATATTGCCTTACAGATTTCCCACGCGAAAAATGATACAGCTTCTGTGTATTTTGACTGGGCATCACCGCAGCTGCACTGCATTGATTGCCACTTTGATCAAATGTTTGTCCTGCTGAATGCTAATCAGTACTTTCTTTCACATATTTTATATCCTCTGAAACCTGACTGCAATCGCACTGCATATCGAAGCAAATCAAAATATTGTACATAAGTCAATTGAACCAAGTAACAATGGCCGTTTGTGTTCGACACATTAAAAATGCTGATTACTGTCTGGAGAGTTTTGTGTGTGTGTGTGTGTGTGAGAGTGAGACATAGTGGGTGTGTGTGAGTGAGTGAGTGAGAGAGAGAGAGAGAGAGGCATAGTGGGTGTGTGTGAGTGAGAGAGAGAGAGAGCATAGTGGTGTGTGTGCTTGTGGAGTGAGTGAGTGAGAGACATGGTGGGGTTGTGTGTGAGTATGTTGTGAGTGAGTGAGACATAGTGGGTGTGTGTGAGTGAGTGAGTGAGAGAGACAGTGGGTGTGTGTGTGAGAGGAGAGAGAGATAATGGTTGTGTGAGTGAGTGGAGAGAGAGACAGGGTGTGTGTGTGAGTGAGTGAGAGAGAGAGAGAGACATAGTGGGTGTGTGAGTGAGTGAGAGACATGGTGGGTGTGTGTGTGAGTGAGTGAGTGAGAGAGAGAGACAGTGTGTGTGTGAGTGAGAGAGACATAGTGGGTGTGTGTGTGAGTGAGAGAGAGAGCATAGTGGGTGTGTGTGTGAGTGAGTGAGAGAGAGAGACAGTGGGTGTGTGTGTGAGTGAGTGAGAGAGAGAGAGACATAGTGGGTGTGTGAGTGAGTGAGAGAGAGAGAGAGACATAGTGCGTGTGTGTGTGAGTGAGTGAGAGAGAGACATAGTGGGTGAGTGAGTGAGAGAGAGAGACATAGTGGGTGTGTGTGTGAGTGAGTGAGAGAGAGAGAGAACATAGTGGGTGTGTGTGAGTGAGTGAGAGAGAGAGACATAGTGGGTGTGTGTGTGAGAGAGAGAGAGACATAGTGGGTGTGTGAGAGAGAGAGAGACATAGTGGGTGTGTGTGTGAGAGAGAGACATAGTGGGTGTGTGTGTGAGAGAGAGAGACATAGTGGGTGTGTGTGTGAGTGAGTGAGAGAGAGAGAGAGACATAGTGGGTGTGTGTGTGAGTGAGTGAGAGAGAGAGAGAGACATAGTGGGTGTGTGTGTGAGTGAGTGAGAGAGAGACATAGTGGGTGTGTGTGTGAGAGAGAGAGACATAGTGGGTGTGTATTTTGTGCAGAAGGAAACAGAGGTAACGTCGCCCCCTGGTGGTCATGGTCGTTACACATGTAAACAACAGACTGCATCACTTCCTACTACGAAAAAAGAAGAGACTCGAATTAGAGGCTACATTAGACATACAAAAACATTTATTTGACTAATTTATCAGAAATTTAATTCAATTAGTTCAATCATTAAAAAAATATATGAATTAAGAATTAAAAAAATTCTTGTACATTTAAATCAGAAGGATGTGGTGGTTGTTTGATTGGAGAGACCACTAAAATGAAGTATTTCTCATTTAAAGTGCATCTCCTACAAAAAAAATCATATCAACCACGCATGCGCACTGGATGCGGAAGCATGTGAATATTTTAAAAATATTCACATGAAAAGAACCGAGAGAATGCATGAATCAAACAAACACAAATTAGACAGCATCAAAAAATAAAATCAATAAATAAAATGACAAGTGAGAACACAAGTGGTTCGTCAGGAAATAAGATCCATAGATATTCAAACAGATGCTGGGCTCCTAACATTTTACAATACTTTAATGATCTTTTTATTTATATATTTATATATTTTCTTTTATATTTTTTTAAATAATCAAATTATTATTTATAAATTCTGTTTTTTTGTTTTCCATTTGAAGACCAAACTTTGTTTTCATATGTTACAACTGGAATATGTTGGTCATTATTAGTTAACCAACACTGGAATGCATCCCAAAATGTAAGAGTTAAGCTACAAGAGAAGAAGAGATCTTCTACACTATGTTTCTATGGACACAAGGCCAATTTCTCTCAAATTTTGTTCACAAACTTGTTTAAATCTGTGTTGGTGAGCACTTCTCCTTTGCTGAGATAATCCATCCAACTGACAGGTGTGGCATGTCAAGATGCTGATTAGACAGCATGATTATTGCTTAGTCTGGTCACAATAAAAGGCCACTCTAAAATGTGCACTTTTATCTTGAAGAGAGACATTTATAGGCACTGAAGTGTGGATTTCACAGATATGCAGGGGGTGGGAGGGTGGTGGGGGTCAGTATCTGGTGTGACCACCATTTGCCTCACGCAGTGCAACACATCTCCTTCGCATGGAGTTGATCAGCTTGTTGATTGTGGCCTGTGGCATGTTGGTCCACTCCTCTTCGATGGCTGTGTGAAGTTGCTGCATATTGACAGGCACTGGAACACGCTGTCGTACGCGCCCATCCACAGCATCCCAAACATCCTCAATGGGTGACATGTCCGTGGAGTACGGAGGCCACGCAAGAACTGGGATGTTCTCAGCTTCCAGGAATTGTGTGCAGATCTTTGCCACATGGGGCCGTGCATTATCATGCTGCAACATGAGGTGGTGATGATGATGATGATGACGACGGATGAATGGCACAACAATGGGCCTCAGGATCTCGTCACGGTACCTCTGTGCATTCACAGTGCCGTCAATAAAATGCACCTGTGTTCGTTGTCCGTAGCATATGCCCGCCCATACCATAACCCCACCACCATCACCACCACCACCATCATCATGGGCCACTCCAGTCACAACGTTGGCATCTGCCAACCGCTCACCCAGTGAAAACCGGTATTCAGCGGTGAAGAGAACACTTCTCCACTGTGCCAGACGCCATCGAAGGTGAGCGTTTGCCCACTCAAGTCGGTTACTACTACGACGACGACGCACTGCAGTCAGGTCATGACCCCGGTGAGGAGGAGGAGGACGACGCACTGCAGTCGGGTCATGACCCCGGTGAGGAGGAGGAGGAGGAGGACGACGCACTGCAGTCGGGTCATGACCCCGGTGAGGAGGAGGAGGAGGAGGACGACGACGAGGAGCATGCAGATGAGCTTCCCTCAGACGGTTTCTGACAGTTTGCGCAGAGATGCTGTGGTGATGCAGGCCAATCGTCGCACCGGCCGTGCGGGTGGCCGGCCGCAGACGATCGTGCAGGTGAAGGTGCCGGATGTGCAGGTCCTGGGCCGGCGTGGTGACGCGTGGCCTGCGGTCGTGAGGCCGGTTGCAGGTGCTGCCAAATTCTCGGAAGCGGACGTGGAGACGGCTGACGGTGGAGAAATGAACGCTCAGTTCGCGGGCGACGGCTCTGGTGGACATGCCTGCGGTCAGCATGCCGATTGCGCGCTCCCTCAAAACCTGCGGCATCTGTGGCATTGTGCTGTGTGATTTAAAAAAGAAACTGCACATTTATTAATAAAAGGCTGATGCATATACTCCAGCAAGAACAGAGACATGTGTTCTCTCTCTCTCAGGGCTGCGAGAAAAGAATGACGTCATTTTTTGACGTTACGTTCGCTGAACGATCCGGTTCTTTTGAACGGCTCTTTGGTTTGCGAACGAAGGGAGGGAACCGAGTCGTACGTCTTGATGACTGAGAGACGTTATTTTTATTAATTTATTATTTTATTATCGTTCGTTAAACTTCAATTGCAGTGCATTGTAGTTTCCACTGCAATTGAACGTTTCACTGCACGGTTGCTGTGCCACGACTGTATTCAAGCTCCTCAGTATTACTTTCCTCAGTATACGTGCAATATTAATATTACTGTCCAACATCATGTGCAATACTCTATCATGTGCTATATTATTATTATTATTATCATGTTGTCTATACATTATAGATGTTGTCTATTATTATCTATAACACTACCTCTCATCTCCTCTCATCATCATGTGCTATATTCTTAATGTCATGTCCAATAATATTACACTTCAATTATGCCAAATTGGGAGTATCTTATCTTGCCTACATATTTGTATATTTTTTAACTGTAAATTTGTAAATCTGTTAGTTTATTTTTATCATTCTGTTGTTTTCCATATTGTTTTATTGTACTGTATCGCTATGTAACCTGGCACAAGAATTTCCTTCGGGATTAATAAAGTTCTATTCTATTCTATTTACGTGGTTAAGAACTCACTGTCTACTGTCACTTCATTTACTGACTAAACTGGCTCATTGTGGTCCTCCAGCCAGGCGCCCCGTGCTTGAGTGACCCCCGGGGCGGCAGAGAGAGAGCATGTTGACCGCACAGAAGGCGTGCGCGGCGGCGCTGGCTGCCCGGCGCCTCCTCGGTGCCCAAGCCGCATCCTCCTCCGCACCCTTGACCCAGCTCACCTGCCACTTCCACACCGCCTCGCCACACCGCGAGAAGGCGGAGCTGCACCAGAAATGGGCCCAGTTGGCCAAGAAGCAGCTGAAGGGTAAGGACCCCGAGGACCTGGTCTGGCGCACCCCGGAGGGCCTGGACGTCAAGCCCGTGTACACCAAGGCGGACTCGAAGGAGTCCGTCGACGAGCTGCCGGGAGTTTTTCCGTACACTAGGGGTCCCTATCCCACCATGTACACCTTCAGACCCTGGACTATCAGGCAGTATGCCGGCTTCAGCACCGTGGAGGAGAGCAATAAGTTCTACAGGGACAACATTAAAGGTAAGCGAGCAGCAGTCTAGTCAGCTAACTGCTCCTAATTATAGGCCTGCCAGAGCAAGATACATACCTGTTATAGAGGTTAGTTGTATTTAGTTGACACTGAAATAGATAGAATAATAGAATAGAATAATAAAATAAAACAATAAATGTAGACATTTACAGTGAATAAGCCTAAGGAAAAATATAGGCAAGATATTCAATAAACCAAACAAGTTGCCAAAGCCAGTTGCCAACCCCCATTTCCATTCCCCCCCGCCTCCCCCCCTCCTCGCTCTCTCCTCCCCTCCTGTCAGCGGGCCAGCAGGGCCTCTCGGTGGCCTTTGACCTGCCCACGCACCGTGGCTACGACTCGGACAACCCGCGCGTCCACGGCGACGTGGGCATGGCGGGCGTGGCCATCGACACGGTGGAGGACGTCAAGCTGCTGTTCGACGGCATCCCGCTGGAGCGCATGTCCGTCTCCATGACGATGAACGGCGCGGTGCTGCCCGTGCTGGCCATGTTCATCGTGACGGGCGAGGAGCAGGGCGTGGCCATGGCCCAGCTGACTGGCACCATCCAGAACGACGTCCTGAAGGAGTTCATGGTGCGCAACACCTACATCTTCCCGCCGGAGCCCTCCATGCACGCCATCGCCGACATCTTCGCCTACACCTCCAAGGTATGTTATGTATGCTTGTTGTTGTTGTTGTTGTTGTTGTCGTCGTCGTTGTCATACCCTCCTCCGCCCACTCTCCAGTAGGGCCAAAGACATTTTTTTTTAAAATGTAACCAAAAAATTAATTTAGTACTCCGTTATAAATTAAGTACTTGGTCGTGCTTAAGGATGGGTACTGAAACCCGGTGTTAAAAAAAGGCTAAATTATTTAAGACTTAGACATAGTTAGTATTGATCAGCTCTGACGTTATCGGTTCTTTATTTCCTATTTGTTATTGCTACATAAACGTTATCGTGCACATTTTTATCCTACCAAGTGTGTTTCTAATTTTCAATATGATTACGACATTCGTCTGTGGTCCATTTTCGCGTTTTCCCAATCCAGAAGAGAAGAGATCTCAGACGCACCTTTAATACTGAATTCTTTACTAGCAACCTGCGGGAGACAGACTCGAGCACCTTTAATACTGAGTCCTGTAATACCAACCTGCTGGAGACAGACTCAAGCACCTTTAATACCGAGCCCTGTACTAGCAACCTGCTGGAGACAGACTCAAGCACCTTTAATACCGAGCCCTGTACTAGCAACCTGCGGGAGACAGACTCAAGCACCTTTAATACCGAGTCCTGTACTAGCAACCTGCGGGAGACAGACTCAAGCACCTTTAATACCGAGTCCTGTACTAGCAACCTGCAGGAGATGCACTCCTGCGTTCATGATCCATCAAGCATGTGATTGAATGAATAACCTCATTGATCGGTTGTTTCTTCCCCCCCCCCCCGCTCCGCTCCACAGCACATGCCCAAGTTCAACTCCATCTCCATCAGCGGGTACCACTTACAGGAGGCGGGCGCCGACGCCATACTGGAGGTTGCCTACACCATCGCCAACGGCCTGGAGTACTGTCGCACGGGCCTGAAGGCTGGCCTCACCATCGACGAGTTCGCTCCCAGGTACAAGCCGGCGATCCGTGTAAATGTCATATATAGGGCATGCGTGTGTGCGTGTGTGTGCGTGCGTGTGTGTGTGCGTGCGTGTGTGCGTGTGTGCGTGCGTGCGTGCGTGTGTGTGTGTGTGTGTGTGTGTGTGTGTGTGTGTGTGTGTGTGTGTTTGTGTGTGTTGGCACTACTGCTCATGATTCACTTCTGTCTTTGTTTCGTAAACCATAAATCGGTTCCTGATATATGTAACCGTTTTTAGACACAATGCTCAACTTTTATCGCTGTTAAAAAAATAAGAGAGAGGACGTTGGGAAAATGACTATAGTGTTGAGGGACGCTGTAGTTTTTAAGTCACGCGGTCAGCTTGCACAAATCTCATAATTGCTAGTTTGCCTGCATAATAGCTGGGTGAGCAGACGTGCCGTTCTGAGTGCAGTACCAACATCTAAAACATACAATATGCTAAACAATGCTAAGTACTATTAATAATGCCGAGACGTACAAACACGCAAGTTAGTGCGTGGCAGATAAAGGTACAGATAATGTTGTTGGTCTAGCCCAGGGGTTGGCAAACCTTTACTATCAAAAGAGCCATTTTGGCCCCTCTCCCACAAAATAAAATTCATCTGGAGCCGCAAAACTTATTTTACACTTAAAATGAAGATAACACAGTGTATACCGTTTATATATAGTAACTATATATACAGAGGGAATGGAATTTGTTCAAAAGCTTATTTCTAGCATGTATCTATTATTTTTCGTTTTTATTCTTTTTGGTAACAATATTTTCATTTCAATTTTTTTTGTGACACACTGTAAAAGAACTATAGTTCGTTGCATTCATTAAATTATAAAACAACAAAGAGAAAACTGTTGAAGAACATTTTATTGCTGTTCTAACATAGGAAAACCTCAAACTCTTATGAGGAGAAAAAACACTGGCATGTGTAGACCTACTTTTAAATCAAACACAGAACCATGCAGGTCTATTTTAGTCCTTCCCTTATTTGTGGGAAATTAATAAAAAGAAAAAGTAGCCCACTTTGAAATAAATAAAACATATAGAACGAGTATAATAAGTATAAACATATAGAACATATAAAACGAGTAAATATAGGTTTTTGTAAGCCTACATCGTTAGTAGTGAAAGCAAATTAATCTGTCCACGCTGAATTAAAACCTCTATTTTCCTGCAACTTTTCTTTTCTTCGATTTATCCATGATTAGCTTACCAGGGGTCGGAAACTCAAGATTAGCCACCAGCAGACGGCAGGGTGGCTAACATGATAGAATAAAGAACGTTTTTAATGTTTTTAGTGTCGCTTCGTCTTCTCAAAATACAATCCAACTGACAGCTCGAGCGCGAGTTCGTCAAGAATGTTTGTTCGCAGTGATTGGATGAACAACGTTTCATGACTTGACCGATCAGAGGCAGAGTAGGGCGGGTCGTGAGGCAGAGTAGCCCGATGCCGACCTCTGGTCTAGCCGATACAAAGAGATATAGATATGGACAATGATGTTGCTGTACACGTCCTATTGCCTAGCAACGTGTGTGTGCCGAGTAGGGTTGGGTATCGTTTAGATTTATCCGATACCGGTGCCAAACCGATACTTTTAAAACGATACCGGTGCCAAAACGGTGCCAGAACCGATACCTTCTTTAAAAAGAGCAAACAACAACCAGTGTTAATTTCGTTAACGAAATGTTTGACGAAAAATATGCGTTAACGACCTTTTTCCCATGACTAAGACGTGACGTTGACGTGACGAAAACGGATCTTGACGAGACGAGACAAATGTTAGTGATGGACTGACGGACATTAAAAATGAATTAATTATTAAAGAGTTTGATTCCAAAACGCGATAAGCGCCATTAAAAAAAAAAAAAAAATCGTTTCCGCAAAACGCGACAACCGGCTAGTTTCTCTGCATTATATTATTATATTATTATATTATTCCCTTTCTTTCCAAACTGTGATAAACGCCACGACAGATTTTCAGCAGACTCAGATATATCCGCTCGGCCAATCACAGCGCGCCATTCCCGTGACTTAACTAGCCTAGTGACAGCTGTCAAAGTCCTGTCAGAGACAACACACACATATCGTAAGAGATTTTAAGCGAAATTATTCATTGAATGAAATAATGAATAACTTTGATGGAACAGAGGAGCCGGTGGTTGTTTCTACAGTGGGAAAAAAACAAACCATCAAAAGATCATCATAGACGGGAGAATGTGAAGAAAATGCGACATTCCTGGCGGTGGTCGCTAGACCTTATTAAGACGCAGAAGCGCCTGGTCCACCACACACACACACACACCAATAAGACGGACTGTAGTCACACTTATCAACTCATTGCTGGTGATCTTGATCAAAACGTCCAGTCTTTCTACGCTCATTCAAGGTAAAGTTGAACAAGGACCAGGCGCTTCTGCGTCTTATAACAGTTAATAAGGTCCAGCGAGTGGGGGGGGGGGGCAGGCGCGCATTGTCGGGTTTTTTATTCAATCAGATGAATGCATCAAATCTGTCGCGCAGTATGACGATCTATGCAATCACTAGAGGATACCCGGTCTGTTGTTTCACAGCAGTTCCGGTCATCTTGTTTTTTTAAATGGTGACTAAACTAGACTAACATTTTATGGTTTCGTCGAAGAAAACTAGACTAAAAATGTTCTGAGTTTCCGTCGACGAAAAACTAGACTAAAACTAAGAAGGTTTTTAAACATTTGTTGCAGGTACGTATTGTTCGCGTTTTTGGGGTAAAATGCAGCCAGACTTTCGACCGTCGTGGTTTCGGCATTTTGCGGGTACTTTGCTGTCACTGTCTGATTGAAATGTTTACTAAAGTTAGGTGTGGGTTGGGCAGCGTGACGTTGACATCAGCGATATTTCGTTTCGAGCACTAGAGGGCGCTGAAATGCGGTGGATATTTCAAATGGCATTTTAACTACTGGCACCGAAATGAAGGCACCGAAGTATGCGTTTTGAATTCGGTACGGTTAGTACCGGTTGTACGGGAACCGGTTCCATAGTGGTACCGGTTCTCGGTACCCATCCCTATGCCGAGAGTCTCTTCTTTAATGGGACTTTGTATTCCACGGTGGTCAGTAATTGCGTCATCACCCACCTCCGAGAAAATCCGATTCTTTTGAACGGCTCTTTGGTAGAACGAAGGGAACCGAGTCGTACGTCTTGGTGACTGTTAGAACTCACTGGTTGCCCCTAAATCCACTCCCCTTGACGTGAACACTGAGAAACATCTCCTGTTTTTGGTCAAAGCAGCTCAGGTGATTTTTCTCTATTTTATTTGACTCTGTTTTTATAATACTTGAAATATTGTTCAGAAGTAGTTTGACTATTTATTCTTAAACATTCTCTCGTGTGAAATGTTTTTTGTTTTGTTGTTTGATTTGCACTAAAATCTGTTTTGCACAAAAGTTTATTATACTTATTTTTTTATTGTGCCAATAAAAAGTTTTCTAATATTAAGAGTTGCATGAATTGCACTTCATTTACTGACTAAACTGGCTCATTGTGGTCCTCCAGCCAGGCGCCCCGTGCTTGAGTGACCCCCGGGGCGGCAGAGAGAGAGCATGTTGACCGCACAGAAGGCGTGCGCGGCGGCGCTGGCTGCCCGGCGCCTCCTCGGTGCCCAAGCCGCATCCTCCTCCGCACCCTTGACCCAGCTCACCTGCCACTTCCACACCGCCTCGCCACACCGCGAGAAGGCGGAGCTGCACCAGAAATGGGCCCAGTTGGCCAAGAAGCAGCTGAAGGGTAAGGACCCCGAGGACCTGGTCTGGCGCACCCCGGAGGGCCTGGACGTCAAGCCCGTGTACACCAAGGCGGACTCGAAGGAGTCCGTCGACGAGCTGCCGGGAGTTTTTCCGTACACTAGGGGTCCCTATCCCACCATGTACACCTTCAGACCCTGGACTATCAGGCAGTATGCCGGCTTCAGCACCGTGGAGGAGAGCAATAAGTTCTACAGGGACAACATTAAAGGTAAGCGAGCAGCAGTCTAGTCAGCTAACTGCTCCTAATTATAGGCCTGCCAGAGCAAGATACATACCTGTTATAGAGGTTAGTTTGTATTTAGTTGACCACTGAAATAGATAGAATAATAGAATAATAAAATAAAAACAATAAAATGTAAGACATTTTACAGTGAATAAGCCTAAGGAAAAATATAGGCAAGATATTCAATAAACCAAACAAGTTGCCAAAGCCAGTTGCCAACCCCCATTTCCATTCCCCCCCGCCTCCCCCCCTCCTCGCTCTCTCCTCCCCTCCTGTCAGCGGGCCAGCAGGGCCTCTCGGTGGCCTTTGACCTGCCCACGCACCGTGGCTACGACTCGGACAACCCGCGCGTCCACGGCGACGTGGGCATGGCGGGCGTGGCCATCGACACGGTGGAGGACGTCAAGCTGCTGTTCGACGGCATCCCGCTGGAGCGCATGTCCGTCTCCATGACGATGAACGGCGCGGTGCTGCCCGTGCTGGCCATGTTCATCGTGACGGGCGAGGAGCAGGGCGTGGCCATGGCCCAGCTGACTGGCACCATCCAGAACGACGTCCTGAAGGAGTTCATGGTGCGCAACACCTACATCTTCCCGCCGGAGCCCTCCATGCACGCCATCGCCGACATCTTCGCCTACACCTCCAAGGTATGTTATGTATGCTTGTTGTTGTTGTTGTTGTTGTTGTTGTTGTTGTTGTCGTCGTCGTTGTCATACCCTCCTCCGCCCACTCTCCAGTAGGGCCAAAGACATTTTTTTTTTAAATGTAACCAAAAATGCCAATGTCCGAATAACAGGGGGTGGCATTTTTTAGGGGTTGATTAGGGTAAAATATGTAAATGTTAATTTAGTACTCCGTTATAAATTAAGTACTTGGTCGTGCTTAAGGATGGGTACTGAAACCCGGTGTTAAAAAAAGGCTAAATTATTTAAGACTTAGACATAGTTAGTATTGATCAGCTCTGACGTTATCGGTTCTTTATTTCCTATTTGTTATTGCTACATAAACGTTATCGTGCACATTTTTATCCTACCAAGTGTGTTTCTAATTTTCAATATGATTACGACATTCGTCTATCCAGAAGAGAAGAGATCTCAGACGCACCTTTAATACTGAATCCTTACTAGCAACCTGCGGGAGACAGACTCAAGCACCTTTAATACCGAGCCCTGTACTAGCAACCTGCGGAGACAGACTCAAGCACCTTTAATACTGAGTCCTGTAATACCAACCTGCTGGAGACAGACTCAAGCACCTTTAATACTGAGTCCTGTAATACCCAACCTGCTGGAGACAGACTCAAGCACTTTAATACTGAGTCCTGTAATACCAACCTGCTGGAGACAGACTCAAGCACCTTTAATACCGAGCCCTGTACTAGCAACCTGCGGGAGACAGACTCAAGCACCTTTAATACCGAGCCCTGTACTAGCAACCTGCGGGAGACAGACTCAAGCACCTTTAATACCGAGTCCTGTACTAGCAACCTGCAGGAGACGCACTCCTGCGTTCATGATCCATCAAGCGTGTGAATGAATAACCTCATTGAATCGGGTTGTTTCTTCCCCCCCCCCCGCTCCGCTCCACAGCACATGCCCAAGTTCAAACTCCATCTCCATCAGCGGGTACCACTTACAGGGAGGCGGGCGCCGACGCCATACTGGAGGTGGCCTACACATCGCCAACGGCCTGGAGTACTGTCGCACGGGCCTGAAGGCTGGCCTCACCATCGACGAGTTCGCTCCCAGGTAACACCGGCGATCCGTGTAAATGTCATATATAGGGCGTTGCGTGTGTGTGCGTGTGTGCGTGTGTGCTGTGCGTGTGGTGTGTGTGTGTGTGTGTGTTGGCACTACTGCTCATGATTCACTTCTGTCTTTGTTTTCGTAAACCATAAATCGGTTCCTGATATATGTAACCGTTTTTAGACACAATGCTCAACTTTTATCGCTGTTAAAAAAATAAGAGAGAGGACGTTGGGAAAATGACTATATGTGTTGAGGGACGCTGTAGTTTTTAAGTCACGCGGTCAGCTTGCACAAAATCTCATAATTGCTAGTTTGCCTGCATAATAGCTGGGTGAGCAGACGTGCCGTTCTGAGTGCAGTACCAACATCTAAAACATACAATATGCTAAACAATGCTAAGTACTATTAATAATGCCGAGACGTACAAACACGCAAGTTAGTGCGTGGCAGATAAAGGTACAGATAATGTTTGTTGGTCTAGCCCAGGGGTTGGCAAACCTTTACTATCAAAGAGCCATTTTGGCCCCTCTCCCACAAAATAAAATTCATCTGGAGCCGCAAAACTTATTTTACACTTAAAATGAAGATAACACAGTGTATACCGTTTATATATAGTAACTATATATACAGAGGGAATGGAATTTGTTCAAAAGCTTATTTCTAGCATGTATCTATTATTTTTTCGTTTTTATTCTTTTTGGTAACAATATTTTCATTTCAAATTTTTTTGTGAAACACTATAAAAGAACTATAGTTCGTTGCATTCATTAAATTATAAAACAACAAAGAGAAAACTGTTGAAGAACATTTTATTGCTGTTCTAACATAGGAAAACCTCAAACTCTTATGAGGAGAAAAAACACTGGCATGTGTAGACCTACTTTTAAATCAAACACAGAACCATGCAGGTCTATTTTAGTCCTTCCCTTATTTGTGGGAAATTAATAAAAAGAAAAAGTAGCCCACTTTGAAATAAATTAAACGTATAGAACGAGTATAATAAGTATAAACATATAGAACATATAAAACGAGTAAATATAGGTTTTTGTAAGCCTACATCGTTAGTAGTGAAAGCAAATGAATCTGTCCACGCTGAATTAAAATCTCTATTTTCCTCTCTGCCACTTTTCTTTTCTTCGATTTTATCCATGATTAGCTTACCAGGGGTCGGAAACTCAAGATTAGCCACCAGCAGACGGCAGGGTGGCTAACATGATAGAATAAAGAACGTTTTTAATGTTTTTAGTGTCGCTTCGTCTTCTCAAAATACAATCCAACTGACAGCTCGAGCGCGAGTTCGTCAAGAATGTTTGTTCGCAGTGATTGGATGAACAACGTTTCATGACTTGACCGATCAGAGGCAGAGTAGGGCGGGTCGTGAGGCAGAGTAGCCCGATGCCGACCTCTGGTCTAGCCGATACAAAGAGATATAGATATGGACAATGATGTTGCTGTACACGTCCTATTGCCTAGCAACGTGTGTGTGCCGAGTAGGGTTGGGTATCGTTTAGATTTATCCGATACCGGTGCCAAACCGATACTTTTAAAACGATACCGGTGCCAAAACGGTGCCAGAAACCGATACCTTCTTTAAAAGAGCAAACAACAACCAGTGTTAATTCCGTTAACGAAATGTTTGAAGAAAAATATGCGTTAACGACCTTTTTCCCATGACTAAGACGTGACGTTGACGTGACGAAAACGGATCTTTGAAAATAAAAACTGTGACTAAATCTATTTTTACTTTCGTTGACGAGACGAGACGAAAATGTTAGTGGTGGACGAACGGACATTCAAAATTGAATTAATTATTAAAGAGTTTGATTCCAAAACGCGATAAGCGCCATTAAAAAAAAAAAAAAAAGAATCGTTTCCGCAAAACGCGACAACCGGCTAGTTTCTCTGCATTATATTATTATATTATTATATTATTATATTATTATATTATTCCCTTTCTTTCCAAACTGTGATAAACGCCACGACAGATTTTCAGCAGACTCAGATATATCCGCTCGGCCAATCACAGCGCGCCATTCCCGTGACGTCACTAGCCTAGTGACAGCTGTCAAAGTCCTGTCAGAGACAACACACACATATCGTAAGAGATTTTAAGCGAAATTATTCATTGAATGAAATAATGAATAACTTTGATGGAACAGAGGAGCCGGTGGTTGTTTCTACAGTGGGAAAAAAACAAACCATCAAAAGATCATCATAGACGGGAGAATGTGAAGAAAATGCGACATTCCTGGCGGTGGTCGCTAGACCTTATTAAGACGCAGAAGCGCCTGGTCCACACACACACACACACACACACACCAATAAGACGGACTGTAGTCACACTTATCAACTCATTGCTGGTGATCTTGATCAAAACGTCCAGTCTTTCTACGCTCATTCAAGTAAAGTTGAACAGGACCAGGCGCTTCTGCGTCTTATAACAGTTAATAAGGTCCAGCGAGTGGGGGGGGGGGGGGGGGCAGGCGCGCATTGTCGGGTTTTTATCAATCAGATGAATGCATCAAATCTTCGCGCAGTATGACGATCTATGCAATCACTAGAAGGATACCCGGTCTGTTGTTCACAGCAGTTCCGGTCATCTTGTTTTTTAAATGTGACTAAAACTAGACTAACATTTTATGAGTTTTCGTCGAAGAAAACTAGACTAAAATGTTCTGAGTTTCCGTCGACGAAAACTAGACTAAAACTAAGAAGGTTTTTAAACATTTGTTGCAGGTACTATTGTTCGCGTTTTTTGGGGTAAAATGCAGCCAGACTTTCGACCGTCGTGGTTTCGGCATTTTGCGGGTACTTGCTGTCACTGTCTGATTGAAATGTTTACTAAAGTTAGGTGTGGGTTGGGCAGCGTGACGTGTGCATCAGCGATATTTCGTTTCGAGCACTAGAGGGCGCTGAAATGCAGTGGATATTTCAAATGGCATTTTAACTACTGGCACCGAAATGAGGCACCGAGATATGCGTTTTGATTCGGTACGGTTAGTACCGGTTGTACGGGAACCGGTTCCATAGTGGTACCGGTTCTCGGTACCCATCCCTAGTGCCGAGAGTCTCTTCTTTAATGGGACTTTGTATTCCACGGTGGTCAGTAATTGCGTCATCACCCACCTCCGAGAAAATCCATTGTCCATCATCGATGACTTGCCATTGGTGAGTCGGACCGAGGCGAAAACCGAGAAGTCCATTATCGTGACTTCTTTGGTGTCACACGCCGGAAGACAGAGTTGTCTTCTCGTCAGCAGCCAACAAGCGTCAGAGATTGCAGCCGTTACTCGTAGCGAGAGAAGAAAAACGGGATTAGCTGTGCCCCTTCTTCGTCTTCGGTGGTACAAGAGTGATTTTAATCTACCGTGTGCTTCGCAGATGGGCCTTGAAGTCTTGTCCTGGTCCTTAATCTCCTTCAAACCCCACGCCCCCAACCCCTGCCACCCCGTCACCGCACACCTCCACCTTCGGCCCCCCGCCACCTCCAGCCTTTGTTCCCTTGTCACTCGGGGCCCCTGTAGTACTTTTGCCCTGCCGAAATGTTCCTTTCTCTTTTCTTCAGTTGCCGAGGACGGCCAATGTTCTCGCGTGTAATCGACTGGGGTCGGCAATTGCGCGAATCGCTGTGTAGGCCGCGCTGTCCGCGACTCGATTGATTCGTATCGACCTCTCGGTGCTCTTCACCTGGACGGAAAGCGTTCTAAATTGATAAGACGTGGTCCCTCGGTGTGCTAGAGGTGGTTGTCGAGCACACGAGGTTGAGTCCTCCTCCTCCATTATAGAGAGCATTGTAAATACCGGCCTGTTGTTTTGATGCCTGAACGGCCCCAATTGACCTCAAATGACCCGAATATTCTTCGAGATTCAAGATTCCTTCTTACATTGCCATATGAAAGAAGTACGGTGGAATGCTGACTCCCCATTCACTCCTGCAGTATTCTTCTAAACACACATTCTAAAACAATTCTAAACTATTAGTAAAATAGTACCTAATAAGAACAGTTAAAGTATTCTTCTAAACAGTATTCTTATAAACATAAATTCAAAAACAACTCAAAAAGTGACAAGTAAAGTAGCAATGCTCTGGCTGGTGGTGCAAAAAAGTAGTAAAATTGTCTGCGTGCAGTACAGTAATATTCTTACACGAGCATAAAAATAGTAAATAGTAAATAGTAGCAGCAACATGTGATAATAAAGTATAGTGATAAGTGACCAGTACAGTACAGTGAGAGTTCCTGCGTGCTATGTCGCCAAATTATTCTATCGCCGCGAATGTGTTGGGAGAGCACATGTTGCACTTTAACACAATTCAAACGGACACTGGGAATCAATCAACAAATCAATCAATGGATCATTTGGAGGGGTTTTAGCGCTCCCCCAGTGTTATGCGCAGTTTCGAGCGGTCATCTATTGTGGCTGGAGTTCAGGTTCAGGTTCTGGATTGTCTGTAGCAAAGCAGCGAGCTCGGGAATCAATGTGACACAAGGCAGCATCACCAGGAATGATTCAAAGTTTATTTACATACACAGAGCATATATACAGTTTGCATGGGAGAAAGAGAAGCATTTACATATAGACACAACAGACATAGAAACGCCTCCAAGACAGCCATTCAGGGAGCAGGGACAACAAGGCCGTCCATGGAGACCCTTCCGTCCCCACACCCCAGACAGCCAATCCGGAGATGCCAGGACCCCAGGCCCCACGTGGGGATGTAACAGACAGACAAACAGTTAACTTGAAGCACGGATATCATGGCCTCCCGTGCCACACAAAAGGTGCAGAGACTGCAAGGTCTCACGTTGAGCCCTTGCGTGGGACCGCCAGTCCAGATAGAAGACGCAACCGGTTCCCACAACAACAGCTGCGAGTGCGTCTCAGAGGCCTCCCGGGGAAAACAGATAAGAGTGAAGCTAACTAGTCACGTAGGCCACACAGCAGAGTGGAAAGTTACCGGCCCACACGATCAATACATCCACAACTCCCAACAGTTGCCCTCTTTTATTCTAACAGAATAATTGAGAACAGGAGTTGTGGTCCCCTCCTCGTTTAGGACAAGGGGGTTCACTAGAAACATCCTATTTCAAACTCTAAGCCGTGAGCAGTGTTTAATACAATATGTACAAAATGTCGCTTGTAAGCAAATCACACTCAAATGTTATTGGATATAGATTAGTTCGTGATAAAATCTGGTAACTCCTGCGGGTGATTAAGGGAGTATACAACATGACACACAAAAAACCCAATAGTATATATATTTTTCAATCATCATCATAATCACCAGCAAAGTCTTTTCATCAAATGTACTGATAAAAATCTTTGCTTTGCCTAATCTACTGATTGATCTATAATTTACAAAGAACCTGAAGGTCATGGATGTACGTGATTGTCGAAGTACAATATGTGTTATGTGTTATCTATTATGTATTCTGTGGTAGATCCATGTGCAGTTGTCAACACCATATTTGTCGCTCCTGAGTACAATTTTATTTTGAGTGGTTGGGGGTGTGAGGGCCACAGGAGGTGTCCCCGATAGGCTGGTCACTGTGTAAGTCAACATTATGCATTTTGGTTGTATTCATCCTAGTTCTGCGGTGCCATAGGCATTATAACTTGTAACTGGTAGGCCTCAACATTATCTGGATTATAGGGCCAATCATTCGAATCTGAGAGATATGGTCGACTAGGGTCTGGTATCTCGTGATATGAGGAAGGGGATGCATAACACGCGCTTCATTAACTGACAGTGTAGACATTGTTTTCTTCAAACAAACCCTCAAACACATCAGTCCTATACAAAATACCATGAAACACAATATGACAAGTGCTATTATGGGAATGATATATTATGGTCCTGGGATCGATTCCCGCCCGGGGCTGGTGTAGATTCATTGTGGTTGGTCATCGGTTGGAACCACAGTCCTGGTTTGTGATCTCCGCTGGTTGGCCATATCGGGCGTCCCCGACTTTCCTTGGGTTGAGTATTTTAATTAGGACCAGGTCGCCAGGCAGAAATGGGTGGATCGGCTGTCCTGCAGAGAAAGGGAAGAGAAGGAGAAGAAGACACATCACCATAGATGCCATTCAATTTCTTAACAAGTGCATCGATATAATCACACAAAACAGTGTCCATGTCCCCAGGTAGACATGGACCACCCTGCCCCGCACCCAAGGAGTTGGAAATGGTCTTCGCATTAATACTTCGAGAATTTAGATATTTTGCTTGTAACATTTGGAGTTATTCTGATTTTAGATGGGAAGGCATGTAGCAAAGTCTGTCCATAATCTCTTTTGGTCCTATTCATGCTTTCCACCATGCTGGACTATGGTAATCCAGCTATACGCTATAGTAGTTGTGTTACTAGGTTTAATTCCTACAACCCGGTCTCAGCCTCTCAGAGAGGCACGGTGAACAAAAAAAATACAAAAATAAACATAAAAATTAATAAGACAAAATACAATAAAAAAAAAGTAAAAAGGGTGTGAAGAATCTCTACCGCTCAGCCACAGGCATTCAGGGTCAACCAGCGCTGGGGACTCTTATCAAGAGTTCAGGGAAATTCCCCTCCTCACCAAACTGAGGAAGAGGGACCCGCCCGGAGAG
>PIJE02001317.1:58275-87371 GCA_002895965.2 Coryphaenoides rupestris
TCTTACAGACGGGGCATCCGCGTTCGCCGCCTCTTTGAGAGGCTGAGACCGGGTTGTAGGAATTAAACCTCTACAACCAGGCATTCGGTTCAGGCCTGTTACCTTTGCGGGCATCCACGTCTTACAGACGGGGCATCCGCGTTCGCCGCCTCTCTGAGAGGCTGAGACCGGGTTGTAGGAAATAAACATCTACAACTCAGCAGCCGTTCAGGCAATGTACCTCTGAGGATCGCCGATCAAGAAGACATCCGCTGTTCGCCGACCGGGCCATCAACGTCTTATATACAGACGTGGGGGCAAATCACCGCGTACGGCCGAGCTGCGGGCATCGGCGTACGCGGACGCACGGGCATCGCGTCTCTTACAGAGACCGGGCTTCCAATATAGATCCCAGTACACTGGGTATCCGTATTCAGATAGCTACTCCTATCGGGGATTCATCTTGTATTGTATTTTTTTTTATTTTATTGTATTTTGTCTTATTAATTTTTATGTTATTTTTTTTTTAATTTATTTTATTCTTATGCGCATCTAAATCCTTATTGGGAATACCGGAGAGAGTAAGCACAATTCTTATTAAAAAAATAAGATTGAAACTTACCTCTGTCCAGTATCCCACTTCTGACACCAAATTGTTATGCGCAGTTTCGAGCGGTCATCTATTGTGGCTGGAGTTCAGGTTCAGGTTCTGGATTATCTGTAGCAAAGCAGCGAGCTCGGGAATCAATGTGACACAAGGCAGCATCACCAGGAATGATTCAAAGTTTATTTACATACACAGAGCATATATACAGTTTGCATGGGAGAAAGGAGAAGCATTTACATATAGACACAACAGACATAGAAACGCCTCCAAGACAGCCATTCAGGGAGCAGGGACAACAAGGCCGTCCATGGAGACCCTTCCGTCCCCACACCCCAGACAGCCAATCCGGAGACGCCAGGACCCCAGGCCCCACGTGGGGATGTAACAGACAGACAAACAGTTAACTTGAAGCACGGATATCATGGCCTCCCGTGCCACACAAAAGGTGCAGAGACTGCAAGGTCTCACGTTGAGCCCTTGCGTGGGACCGCCAGTCCAGATAGAAGACGCAACCGGTTCCCACAACAACAGCTGCGAGTGCGTCTCAGAGGCCTCCCGGGGAAAACAGATAAGAGTGAAGCTAACTAGTCACGTAGGCCACACAGCAGAGTGGAAAGTTACCGGCCCACACGATCAATACATCCACAACTCCCAACACCCAGGAAATAGACCTTTTTGCAGATTGTGTCAGAGATGATTCAATGTGTTGCCTGGCTGCATTGACTGCTAACATCGCAGAGCGGTCGGAGGTCGGCGGTCGGCGGTCGGGGAGGTGCCTGACAGACTGTCTGATAGTCCACTTTATTGAGCGCCTTTAATGAAGCGTGACACAGGGGGGGAAATGTGACAGTGATTTGTATCGTTTCCAATAGTGTTCTGTGTGGCATCCGTCTGTAAAACAAACTGACGTGCATGGGCCATGCTGGAACATTACCGTAGATTTGACCGTGGCTTTTGGCCGTAAAGTGTGTCATGCAAAACAGATCTACTAATAATAATACATTTAATTTAACATGCTTTTCTTGTTCCAAAGCGCAAAATACAATCATAAAATCCCAAACAAGCACGACTAGAACATGCAATAATGTATGTATGTGTGTGTGTGTGTGTGTGTGTGTGCTGCGTATGTGTGTGTGCTGCCAGGCTGTCCTTCTTCTGGGGCATCGGCATGAACTTCTACATGGAGATCGCCAAGCTGCGGGCCGCCCGGCGTCTGTGGTCCACGCTGATCAGGGACAAGTTCCAGCCCCAGAACCCCAAGTCCCTGCTCCTGCGCACCCACTGCCAGACCTCCGGCTGGTCCCTCACGGAGCAGGTGAGCACACTCGGATCCCGTCAATGGCTCAGCAGGTAGTAGTTTGTTGTCTGGCAACAGGAAGGTCGCTGGTTCGATCCCCGGGCTCCGCCTCCTAGCTAAGTGTCGAGGTGTCCCTGAGCAAGACACCACCTAACCCTAACTGCTCCTGACGTGTTGGTTGTTACCTTGCATGATTGGCACCGACAATTTTGGTCGCATGGCAACTTCCACGCTGCTTGCAATGGCTAATCATGCTCACACCTGGGGGGCACAATAAGGCCCCTTTAAGATTGATTGAGCACTGACAGTTAAATACCAATTACGTTGTCTTTTGATGAACAGACAATTATAGACACATTAGTGAGGATTTGATCCATTATCAGGTCATCTAATGCGGTCATTCTTAGGGTATATTATGAAATCAGGTATGAATGCAAATTTAGAAACCCATCAGTCTTGGTCTATCATTTCTAAACTATATAATATTAGACTTTTGGATGTGTAATAGCCCATATTTTCTTTATTCATTGATGATTGATTCATTTATTGATTGCTACTTTACTTCCATCACTGCCCTCTCGTTAACCAAGTTCTTTAAAGTAGTAATCCAAAAGATCTTCCTGTAAATAAATGTCTGTAAAGTCCCTATCTATCGCTGAACGACACTGTTTGGATGCAATTACCGCTTTACGCCATAGGTGTCGCCAAGTAGCCCGAAACAGAAATCTTCGAGATGACCACTTTAAGTCATGTTGTGCTGTCTTTCTTTCATTTATACGATACTACTACTACTGCTGTACCAATAAAGTTCACAATGACGACGATGCTGCCTTGCTTTGACCGTCCAGGACCCGTACAACAACGTGGTGCGCACGGTGATCGAGGCCATGGCGGCGGTGTTCGGCGGCACCCAGTCGCTGCACACCAACTCGTTCGACGAGGCGCTGGGCCTGCCCACCGTGAAGAGCGCCCGCATCGCCCGCAACACGCAGATCATCATCCAGGAGGAGTCGGGCATCCCCCGCGTGGCCGACCCCTGGGGTGGCTCCCACATGATGGAGGCCCTGACCGACGACGTGTACAACACCGCCCTCAAGGTGGGTTTTGGTTCGTGGGCGGCAGTGTCTCAGGAGGTAAGAGCGGGTTGTCCGTCAGCCCGGAAGGTCGCTGGTTCGATCCCCGGGCTCCGCCTCCTAGCTAAGTGTCGAGGTGTCCCTGAGCGAGACGCCACCTAACCCCAACTGCTCCTGACGTGTTGGTTGTTACCTTGCATGGTTGACACCGCCGTCGGTGTATGAATGGATGAATGTCTGGCCACTGTAAAGCACTATATAAATGCAATCCATTTACCATTTTACCATTGGATCATGACAGCACTGAAAGCACTTATGGTGCTAGAGGGTATGGTGGATAGAGGGCAGACAGAGATGGAGGGAGACGGAGGGCGAGTGTCGGAAACGGAGACTTTGTACAATTCCCGCCTGGGAAGCGGCCGGAATTGCTTGTATTCTTCGTAGCGTTGTTGTGGTGATTTCCCAGAGGTCATTGGTTGGGGACCCCCTCCGCCACCTCTGCACAGTTCTGAACGGGATTACGATATAAAGTGAGCGCCACAAAGAATCTCAAATCAAAATCTTCCGAAGCCCATCTGATCCTCTGAACCACACACGGTTTTTTTTTTCTCCAAGGGGCAGAAAATGGCTCAGCGTGACCTTGTGTTCCATCATCACATCAGCTCTCGGTGGACCGCTCTCTTTGTCCTCTTCCGGAGGGAAAGGGAAGCAGGAGAGGAAACATTCCTTTTATCCCCTGATAGTGGAGCCTCCGACGCACTCCTCAGGGACAGTTGTTGTTTTTTTGTGTTGTTTATGAAGGAATAACCGTGTTTTTCTGATTAGTTTATGGAGTCACGATTGTTTTTGTAGTTTTTGTACTTATAGAAGTACATGTTTTATCCATGTAGTTTATGAAGGAATAACTTCATAAACTACTAAAACTTCATTTTGTCGATGTTGTTTATGGAGGGGAAACTGTGTTTTCTTCTTCTTCTTTTCTGTAGTTTATTCAGGAAATCGAGGAGATGGGAGGCATGGCCAAGGCTGTGGCAGAGGGACTTCCGAAGCTACGCATCGAGGAGTGTGCCGCACGCAAACAGGCACGCATCGACTCAGGTATTCATCGACCACACACACACACACACACACACACACACACACACACACACACACACACACACGCACACACGCACACACACATGCGCACACACACACATGCGCGCACACACACACACGCAATGGATCCACGTCAATACATTCCACGATTCGTAATGATGGCAAATATTCCAAGAATAATGAAGCAACGTTCACGTCAATATAAAACCTTGAGGGATGTATGGATTGTTTTTATATACATATATATCTCAACATTGGCGTGCCATACATATTTTATAGTGTCTGCTGGATGTGTTTGCATCCTGACCTATTGTATGTGGCGTAAATCAATTTACCGGTCTTCTATACTCATATAATATTCCCTTAACCCTGTTCTTCCCTTCTTTATTAACCCTAATCCCGTTTCTTAATGAGACTGCGCATCGCTGACAAGGGCAGGCTCTGCCTTAAGCCCGACTCGATCTGAGTTAAGCTCAAGGAGACAGGAAACGACTAGGAGCTAAATTGTACCTCGGGAAAGGCATGAAGGAAACGACGTTGACGCGAGGAGGTTCAGGATCAGCAGCACTGACGGCTAACTTCCCCCTTTTAGGACGCGGCGATGCCAGCATTACCGGATGTGTTCTAGGATACTTCTATAGGGAACAGTACGCCGTAATTGCTTTGCCGTGGAGCAGCGTTACAAAGGAAATTCTTTTGTTCAGACTCGGAGAGAAGCCGCATTTTATGATTGACATTTTCCCGGAGGAGCAAAGCCCTGATCATTATATGTGTCGCGTTCGGCCAGCCGTCAATATTGAAGCATAAATGTAGAACTATGTAGTTTTTTCAAGAGATGTGCCTGCAGCTTTACCGAAAAACTAAATATCAACCGATTACTCAAGGTCTGTTTTCAGCACATTGGCGAGATGGATAATTTACTCCATTGTAGCATCTAAGCACAAAAGAATGCGTGGGATGAGTACAGCGGAAAAAATGTTGGTATGCCTCAAGTGCAAATGGCTATGGTCTTAACCATAGCAACCAGGAAGGCTGTTCGATTTGCATCCATAGCTTGGGCTTTTGCATTGTATTCATTATCCACTCGCTGTAAGATAAATTCCATTTAAAATAAAAGAAATGAACAGGAGAGGAAATCTTCAGTTGTTGTTGGAGCCGATGCCCGTGTCACTCGGGAAACGTCCGACGATTATTAACATGGGATCGGTGGGCCTTGTTCACAGTGACTGCTACCAGGGCAGTAGACCAAAACTAGCAAAGATAAGTCCTGACTCCCCGCACCCTGGTGGCACGCAACACGAGCAGGGACGCATAATTCGTGTTTGTCCGAGGATGACTGAAAAAAACGGGGGTCTGTGCTTAAACGAGCGGGGAGTCCGTCCTGTCCTCATCTGTAGGCATTGGCTCCGGCACTGAGCACCCCGAGATAAGCCCTCTCTCTCTCTCTCTCTCCCCCTTTTGTTGGTCTAGCGCGATCTTTTTATTTTTTTCCCCTGGATTCCGTGATAACGACTTCGCCGCAGATTTCCTCGCAGCGCCTCAAAGGGAGGGGTGGGTGAGCAGGAAAGCGTGCGTTTCCATGGCAACGCACGCTCAACCCCCAGAGGAGGGAGGAGGAGAGGGAGGTCGGCAGGGTGGAGACGGAGCGTCAGCGTAAGGCTGTGGTGGAAATCTGTTGACGAATAAAAAAACAACTCTGTCGCCAGTGGATTTTAGACCAGTATAGTAGACAAACATTTATTAAATATCAAATACATATAATCAGCGCTGATGGGTTATTCTCAGTCAGACACACTAACAGTGGGGTCTGAGAGCGAAGTAGCCAAAGAGACAAAGGAGTTCATATCTTCCGGGTCCAAAATGGACTTTAAGAATGTATTTCTTTGGCCTGCCAGCATGGAGCTTCGTCCCGGATAAGAAATAAACCAATTTCACGGCTTTTCTCGCTCATCTAACTACAGTATAATGGAGGCAGTCTCTGTATGTATGTATGTATGTATGTATGTGTGTGTGTGTTGTGTGTGTGGTGTGTGTGTGTGTGTGTCCGCAAAACACGTGGGTCTGTAATTTCGATTTTCTCTCAACCGTTCATTCGTTTGATTTCACGCTTTGCCGGCTTACTGCTGAGGAGTCTAATAGGCTTGCTGCACTTACACAAAAATGGTAAATGGATTGCGTTAATATATCGCTTTCATCCAAAGTGCTTTACAGCATTGCCTCACATTCACCCATTCATACACCGACGGCGGTGCCAACCATGCAAGGTAACAACCAACACGTCAGGAGCAGTTAGGGATAGGCGGTGTCTTGCCACCTAACCCTTCTTCAGACTCAAACAAGGAGCTTTTAAATACATCTTTATAGACCATTGTCAATAGCCAGAATGGGGACAGGGTCCGACGGGACGTGCAGTGTGGGCACAGGTCGTGGCTTGACGATCGGCCCGTACCGTGTGAGCACACATCGCAGACTCAAACCAGTTTGAGTTGGAATGAAACCCACGACCCACGCACGACTTTTAAAATCGTACAGTTGTATGCCCGGCTTCAAGCGCTTTGGATAAAAGCGCTATAAAAATGCAATCCATTTACCATTTAGATAGGATTTCATTTCTTTCTTTATTTTTATTTCGCTGTAAGCTTGTGATTAGTTTTTTTTAAGGCTCTGCCGCCAGATTTCATGCTGTCTGTTGTTTAGCAAATTCATTTTAATCCAATAAATGGGGCAACTTGGCATGTTGCATTAACCCTAGGTCAGAGAGATGCCACGCCACAGAATGCTCCGGGCCAGGTGTGAACGTGATCAGCCATTCCAGGGGTTTCAAAAACCAGTTGGAATGGCCCCACTTGACATCAAGTGGGAGTGTCCACCCAAATGTTTGGTGGGTAGATCAGCCTACCAGTTGCTACAGTCCACTGGCTGGGTGGACTGTAGGTGGACAATCCCACTTGGAATGGCTTGGAATCACTCTCACACCTGGTGGTATAATATGTCCCCTTTAAAACACATTTGGAGCCCTGGTTACGCTGGTTACGCTGGTTACCCTGGTTACCCCGGTTACCTTGGTTACATGTCCTCTCCTCGACACATCTGTTCAGTTGTACAACTGACAGAAAGAAGAAAGAGACTGTCAATGGCTGTGATGCTTCGTGACTCCCTTGCATGTCCATTTTGACACCCATTGCCCTCCGAACCGTCCCTGGAAGGAGGGATCCCCCACTCTGCGTTCCTTCTGGAGATTCCTTCCTTGAGTCGTTTCTTGCCCTATGGCTAGTGGGGCTGGCATAATCACATGGCCCATAATCACATGGCCTGTCAAGCCCTGTGAGACTGTCATTAAGGACTATGCAAATACAATTGACTTGACTTGGCTGATGTCGTCCTGTGCTTCCGTCTTCATTATCACACACTCTGTGGAACTGAGTGCAACCACAGCAATGGGGATTCATTTGTTTCTTCCAACGCCCGCTTCTGCGTTTCATTACATTCCACTCAAACAATTATGAGTTGCGTTAAGTTCAGAGCATCCATAATGGATGAGGAGCGAGAGCGAGCGAGAGAGAGGCGCGTTCCTCGCCAGGCTCTTGTCTGGTCTGCTCTGCATCCAGGATAGAAACGGCGGATGCTTTTAACCGAAGTGCGTACCGCGTCTTGGCATGGATGGATGGATCAGCACGGACACCTCGCCCTCGGCGCCTTAACGCCCTCCTCCGCTAACGATTAAGCTTCAAAGAACCCCGTCGCTGTTTCTTTCATCCCCCTCTCTAAAACTGCGACCCCCACCCCGGACCTATATACCATATCAATTGATTTAGACGCTCCGGTGTATACATACACACACACACGCACACGCATTCTCCCCATTCTGATTAATACCACAGTTCAGTTCAGTTCGAGATAAATGATGTCAAAGCAACACACAAGCGAGCAGCAATAGATCCAAATAAAAAAACCTATGTTATGGTTTATACCATAACTGTCGAAAGAATAAAAGAATACAAGAAAAGTCACAGACCACTTTTTACCGCTGCACTTGAAATGCATGAGAGATGGCGGGTGGGGTTGATGACGCCCGGAGCTTTTGGAGCACAAAACATGGGAGCTCACTTTTAAGATGAGTCCATTTTGTATGAGTGACAGCCCTGGCTGTTGTTTGTTTGTTGTCTACATTATTCAGTTTTTAATTGCAAAAGTGGCCTTTTGTGAATGGCAGGATTTACATATCTCTAATAAAAGATTAGAGTTGACTCGGTGTGTGTTGCCCTGCTCTGTGTGTGTGAGTGTGTGTGTGAGTCATGTCAGCCAGAGTGTGTGTGGCCCTGAAGTGCCAATCACAACATCAGAAGCACCATATAGGATGTCACCGTGACAAATAAGGAACCGCAATGGCAAATAACAGGCAATACTGTAAAGTGCTTTGGATAAAAGCGATGTATACATGCATTTACCATTTTCAAAGCAAACACAAGTACCGTATTTTTCGGACTATAAGGCGCACTTAAAATCCTGTAATTTTCTCAAAAATCGACAGTGCGCCTTATAATCCGGTGCGCCTTATGTATTAACCTCGAACCGATTTTATGTGGCACACGGCGCTCAAAACTCTGTCAAGCCGCACCGCTTGATGGATTGTCGGCGCATTACGGCTACCGCGGCGTAATACTAGCCTTGCGGAGTAATACGTACTGTGCTTCAACATACCGGTAATATTATGGTGTGTGTATAAGGACTAGAGGACTGCGCGGGCCTGGAAAGTAGGCCCCAGCCCGGCCCGGCCCGCCACATTATTAGAACTCTCAGGCCCGCATTAAGCCCGACATTTTTTTAACCTCCCATATTTGCGACTAATGTCGCAAACTAGACTTGTTGCCCAGATGCGACAAGTCTAGTTATAGACTTCCGATCTTATTTGAGCACTTTAAATGGCATAAGTGGTTATAGTTAGTTTCATTTCAATTTTAAGTTATTTTAGGAAAATGTTTGAAGCATTTTGTAGGCAGTTAAATAATTGTTTTTATTTTCTGAAGTGAGTGACGAGCAGCTGCGCGACGATTAACAGTTGATCCATTCGCTACATATCAGATCAATGTTGAATAGGCTACTACAAATTATATCCCAGTGAATAGGCTACAAAAAACAACTCAACACTTAAAGCGTATAAGTGTATATTATTAAACGTAGCCTATAAAAACCATTGGAACAATAAGCACACAGAAGTGCGGAGAAACAGTTACGCTATTATTAACAGAGAAAACAGCTTGTCTTACCCGAGTAAGCCTTGACTAAAATATAATTGACCAAAACAGGCCATTCCAAGAATAATAATAATCAAGGGCGTATTTTTGTTTTGGACATTGGTGGGGACATCACAGATATTGCGCCAAGGATGCGCAATTACGCAACCGTGAGGTGTGGACATTGGTGGGGACATCACAGATATTGCGCCAAGGATGCGCAATTACGCAACCGTGAGGTGTGGATATTGGTGGGGACATGTCCCCATTGTCTCCACTAAATTCTACGCTCATGATAATAATAATAAAAACGTCCAATCACACAAAAACAGTCAGCCGCTTAACATGGCAACATGTCTTTTTAAGTCACTTTGCATCATGAAGGAAAAGAATCGCATCCACGGTTTCAGGGGCCAGTCCAGTCCTCCTCTCCTCTATTACTCTTCCAGCGGCGCTGAACGCACGCTCACTGCTGCTGCTGCTGCTGCTGGTAATAAAGCCTCTTTGAATTTAATTGAATTTAATTGAGAGAGAGAAAAAAAAGCCCGATCCCGGCCCGCATCCGAGCTAATGATGTGATAATTGGCCCGAGGCCCGACCCTCAGGCTGTCGGGCTTTCATTCCCCGGGCTCCATTGCAGGGCTCTAAGTGCGCCTTATGTATGAAAATAGACCCGTTCATTGACAGTGCGCCTTATAATCCGGTGCGCCTTATTTATGAAAATAGACCCGTTCATTGACAGTGCGCCTTATAATCCGGTGCGCCTTATAGTCCGGAAAATACGGTACATGATCTATTACCGGGTGTGTGTAAGAGGTGGGTGTGTCTTTGGTTGCCTGCCGTGTACAATGTCTCTTCCACCTGACCATCATCTCCATTTGTTCAACACTCAAGGCTCCGAGGTCATCGTTGGCGTCAACAAGTACCGCCTGGAGAAGGAGGAGACGGTGGAGGTGCTGGCCATCGACAACACAGCCGTGCGGCAGAAGCAGGTGGAGAAGCTCAGGAAGGTGGGTTTGGCCCGCTGTGTGTGCGTGTGTGTGTGTGTGTGTGAGAGAATGTGGGGTCGGAGCCAGGATTGGCGGGAGGGCTTCACTGAAATGGAGTCCCCTGCTAATGTAAAAGGTAAGTGAGGCAGAGGAATGGGTCCCTATACTGACTCCTAATCTAAGCCGTTGCCATTGTATGTAATGGCCAAAGCCACACTGATTGACACCTTCTGCTTGGCCTGTAATTGTGGGTGGATGGAACACACACATACACACACACACACGCACACGCGCGCGGTGTGCTGCGATGAAACGGTTGACACCTTTTGCTTTCATGCCGTCAGCTGGGTCTTCCCATGTGCCTTCCACTTAAACCTTTTAATTTATGCAAATGAACACACACTGTTCAGAAGAGCCCATGAGCTTGGCCCCATCGAAGGGGGACTCTGTCCAATATCAGAAGACTAATGGATGGTGTACTGGGTGGGCTGGGTGAGAAAGTACCAATTTGTATTTGAACTGGAACATTTGTACACTTGTGTGCAATATTTTTCTCCCCTTCGCGTTATTACATAAATAAGCATCCTCTCAATCAAATAAACATTGCGATTCCTTTTCCGGTATTCTGACGCAAAACATTTAGCGTTTTTGAGTTTGGATTACTTTAATCATTTTTACCTTTTTAGACGTCTAAACATTGCCCGCACAGTTCCTTGATTATTATGGCCGATGATTGTGGAGCTGTGACGATCTTGAATATGAATATTTTTCAGTTGTACGCCCCTCAAAATGCCTTTATATTGTTGTTTTGATGCCAGATTGCTTCACGTATTAACACTGACAATCAAAATTCTGAACACATAAAGTTACAAAAAGAAATAGCTTATTTCTGGTACATTCTTGACCTTTCCCCCTCTTTCTGCCCTGTTGTATTAAAGGGGACATTTTATGCCACCGGGTGTGAGTGTGATGAGCCATTGCGAGCCGTTTCGCAATTGCCGCGTGACTACCGTCGAGTGACATCACAAGTGGGAATGTCCAGCTAGATAGATGTATGTCGTTTTTTTCGTAGTATAGCAGTCAAGGCCGTTGCAGTTGGTGGCGTCTCCAGCAGCACCACCACCACCACCCGGTCCCCTGACGCTTTCCTCCAAAGCCTCGGCCTTGGGAGTCATAGTGAGGATTCCAACATCAAATGAAATCCTAGTGATACACGGCTTATTCAGCGAGCAGCCTTTGCCTCTGGAACTGAATATAGGATTCGGCATATTCCACAGTTCCACCACCCAGCAATATCGCCGTGAGGTGGTTAAAGCCCACAGCACGTGGCGTATATAAAGATATTTTATTAAAATCTTTATCACTGCAATGGGGACTAGAAATAGGAAATTGCATTTCCGTGACAATTATTGCTGACAATGAAGATTAATGTAATTCTAATCCTATATCTTATTACTGCTAATTAACTCAATGTGTTCTCACACCAATTACAATCGAAAGATAACTCTCTCTCTCTTGCTCCCTTGCTCGCTTGCTCTCTTCCTCTTTCTCTCTACCGCTCTCACACACTCTCTCGCTCTCTCTCTCTCTTACACACTCTCGCTCTCTCTCTCTCTCTCACACACTCTCGCTCTCTCTCTCGCTCTCTCTCTCACGTTCTCTTGCTCTCTCACACACGCTGTCTCTCTACCTCCCTCACACAATCTCTCTATACCTCTCTCACACTCTCTCTCTCTCTCTCTCTCGCTCTCTCTCTCTCGCTCTCTCTCTCTTAGGTGAGGGAGAGCAGGGACAGCGCAGAGGCCAAGAGGTGTCTGGCGGCCATCGAGGCGTGTGCCCGCACCCGGGAGGGCAACCTGCTGGAGCTGGCTGTGGCGGCGGCCCGGGCCAGGTGACACACCCACCTGACACACTCACACCCACCTGACACACTCACACCCACCTGACACACTCACACCCACCTGACACACCCACACTCACACACACACTCACACCCACCTGACACACTCACACCCACCTGACACACCCACACTCTCACACCCACACTCACACCCACCTGACACACCCACACTCACACTCTCACACACTAACAGGGGTCATAGGGTTGTTCACATCAGAATCAGAATCATTGCTAAGTAGGTTTCCACATGCAAACAATGGTGGTTTGGGACATCACATTAAACATTCAAGTCAAGTATTTTATTTGTATAGCCCTTAGTCACAGTTACAGTCTCAAAGGGCCTAAACATTAAATATTCAATTCTGTAAATGATAAGAATAAGCAATTAAAAGATGTAATTAAAAGACGTGCATTCATTTAATGCGATTTGGAAGGATGTGGTGGATGTTAAATGCACTTGATGTTAATACCAAATTGATGTACTGTATATGGATTTGATATCCAACTAACAGCATTCTAAAGCTCGTCATTTAATGTTACATCCTCTCATGGCAATGCATTTAGACGATAAAAACGACGATAAGTTTCACGATAAGTTTAATTTCATCACCATACAATACCACTCAAAGTCAATAAACAATAATATTGAGTTATTGCCCAGCCAGGGAATATTCAGTATGTCATGCATTTAGCATGTGATGTTAAATTAGCGTACAACATGACCATGAAGGCCAACAGAGGATATAAATGGTAAATGGATTGCATTTCTATAGCGAGTAGTATTGCCTCACATTCACACGGCGGTGTCAACCATGCAAGACCGTCCAACACGTCAGGAGCAGTTAGGGTTAGGTGGCGTCTTGCTCAGGGACACCTCGACACTTAGCTAGGAGGCGGAGCCCGGGGGCGGGGATCGAACCAGCGACCTTCCTGTTGCCAGACAACCGCTCTTATTACCTCCTGAGCTACTGTTGCTGTGTGTTTCCTAGGTGCTCCGTGGGGGAGATCACGGACGCCATGAAGACGGTGTTCGGGGAGCACAAGGCCAGCACCCGCATGGTGAGCGGAGCGTACCGCAGCGAGTACGGCGAGCACCAGGAGATCTCCCTGGCGCACAACAGGTGACACGACAGCCGCCAAACATACAGACACCAGCCGCTGTGGCTGTTTTTACTCTCTTTCAAGTGCATTTTTACAATTTGTTTGTAAAGTTATTCAAGATTAGATTCAAGATTAGTTTATTGTACCTCCCAGCCAACAGCAAGTGTGATTCAACAACATGAAGCAGGACAAATCATTTTCTTTGTACACTGATGGGTTTCTGAAACTAGATGTCTCTGTCTGCAGATCGAGAATCTTTTGTAGTTTGTACTCCCATTCAATTATATATTTCATTTTGACAACATTGTAAAATTTAGTAAATTAAATTGCTTCTTAAATGTTTATTTACTTTTGGTAACGGGGTGCTTCAGTGTTTGACTTGTCTTTGACGTGTTCTGCTCCCCGGCAGGGTGGTGGACTTTAAGACCCAGGAGGGCAGGAACCCCCGCCTCCTGGTGGCCAAGATGGGGCAGGACGGCCACGACCGCGGGGCCAAGGTCATCGCCACGGGCTTCGCCGACCTTGGCTTCGACGTGGACATTGGCCGCTGTTTCAGGTCAGAAGATAAGGGCCTTATCTCGCCAGCAGGTGTGTGGCGTTGGTCACGAGCCATCACAAGCCATTTCAAAGCCCACCCTATAGTGACCGTCACACGCATGATGTATGATGGATCAGCCTGCTGGCTCGACCCGGTGGACCGTACCAACTGCCGGGCCGATCCATCCATCGTTACGTCCGGGTGGGTGGTGGACACGGGGGGATGTCACGATAGGCTCATATTTATTTGACCCGGGTTGTAACGGTGAATCATCGTAAAACGGGATGGACAGTGTCATCTGTTTTGAAATGCCGTCGAAAAAATTGAAGTATCTCGTTCCGGTTGCCTGCCTCCTCCGTGTGAGACAGACCATTTCGATTTCAGATTTCAGTCGCGGGCTCATTCCTGACCAATCAGAACATCTCTTGGTTCGATGGAATCCATCTTGCCTGTCAATCACAGAAAGCGTTGAGCGTGACGACTACACTCCTCCCTACGGCAGGAGAAGCCGTAGGGAGGGGGCGTGGTTTTGGGTTGCTTAGTTTGAAAGTCTTTCCTGTTTTTCTCTCTCTCTCTCTCTCTCTCTCTCTCTCTCTCTCTCTCTCTCAGACCCCCATGGAGGTGGCCCAGCAGGCGGTGGACGCCGACGTCCACTGCGTAGGCGTCAGCACCCTGGCGGCCGGACACAAGACCCTGGTGCCCGAGCTCATCAAGGAGCTGAAGAAGCTGGACAGGCCCGACATCCTGGTGATCTGCGGCGGGGTCATCCCCCCTCAGGTACACCCCCTCGACCCCTTGACCCCTCGACCGCCCACCCTTGTCCACAAGGCATCTATCACAGCCTTTTGTCTGCAAAACTGTGTTGCCAGCACCCGGTAGAGCTTAAGCCTCGCGCCTCGCTACCCTGGGATCAATTTACAGAACCTCAAAAGGGGTCCACCTTGTACCACCAGGTGTGTGTGGGATTACAAGCCCTCAAAATTGTCATGCGACTAAACTTGTCACACCTAAAGTGTCCACCTATTCACCAGTATGATGGCGAGATAACCAGCCAACTACCCAGTGGACTGAACTAACTCGTCATCTGATCTCGTCGGCGTACATCTAGACATCCCACTTGTGATGTCACTTGACGATCTCACTCGCCTGACAATTTTGAAACGCCGTGTAATGGTGCATAATCACGCTCGCACCTGGTGGTATAATGGGGCCCCTTTTAAGACCAAATGGACCATAATGTCAAAGTTAAGCCGACGGGAACGCGCTTTGTTCTAGTGTGTGCCTCTTTGAAAGTCTAACAGGCCCTGTTGTAGCCTATCGACACTAAAGTCTATCTCTCTCTATCAGCTCTTTCTCTCTCTCTCTCTCTCTCTCTCTCTCTCTCTCTCTCTCTCTCTCTCTCTCTCTCTCTCTCTCTCCTCATGCTCCCTCGTGCATTCTGTCGTGTTTGTGGCTTCGTTACAGCGTTGGCTTGATGACTTGACTTTATGACCTCCTTGCCCCCGTGAGAGCCCCTCGAACAACATGGGCTCCCTGTCAGCTTTGTCATCAACAATACACTGTTGGCGCCCGACTGTGTGACACCTCATGAATGTCTCCACGTATTTATATCGGGCCACAGATGAACTCGCGTTCGCGTTTTGTGTCAAGGAGGCAGTTTTCTAATTCTGAAATGGTTTCATGGTAGATCTTCCCAGCTGTGAAGGGATTAACATGGAAGATGTGCTTGGCAGCCTATATTGGTGGGAATATGGGATTTCGTCCACTGGCCGTGACTAAAGTGGTTAGCCTTCACTTCATTAACAAGGAAGAAATCCGGAGAAGGAACGCAGAGTGGGGGATCCCTCCTTCCAGGGACGGTTCGGAGTGCAATGGGTGTCATACGGGCATGAAAAGGGGTAACAAAGCAGGACAATTACAAGCGACAAAATAGAAATATTGTGGAGTGAATGATGGGGTGCTGGCTGGTGAGAAAGCTGGTAGCTGTCAGGTGGGGTGGCCAGGTATCCAATCATGCAATCAACAGCAGCACCCTAGAAAAACGGAGACAACATGATGTTTAGATGGAGCATGGTGGACAAGGGGAGGGAACATGCAAGCGACCTCGACCCTGATACCCGTCGGCAGCCAGGGTAGTCTAGGCTCGTGCGGACGGGCGTGTTGATTCAGCTGTAATTGGAGCTGAGCGGCACTCCTAGCAGCCAAAAGCCAGGGTAGATCGGTGGGTTTTTAAGTCTAGCCTTAAATATATCAGCAGAGTCAGCCTCCCTGAGTACAGCGTTGGCGGACTGTTCCACTTGTTTGTTTTCCTCCGGACTAAATTAATTTAGAGGCGAAGAAACGTGGGTTGAATTGAGTGGTGGCTGGACGGCTTTTATCCATTACAGCTATTCAGCACTCGTAGTACCAGAGCGCATTAATAGATACCAGTAATTGGTTTAGCGTGTCCTACATCATCCTCCGTCGGCGCCATGAAAGAGCAACGGCGAGTGTGTGCGACAGCTTATAGATATTAGTGAGTTGCAGCTCCAATACATATTTGTATTTCCGTTAATTTAATTCGTATTCCCAGCACAGAGTGTATTTGAACGGCGACACGACACTCGGTTGCGAACGTCGTTTTCGGGACGTAATCCATCTGCGTACCGCCGGTGTCGATCCGCGGACGCCCAGGGATGCTGAGCTCGCTCGCTATCTGACGGCTAAGCGGCAAACAAAAACCATCTCCACGGCGACTGCAGGCAAGCTGAACCCCCCCCCCGAGAACAATCTGCAGATGCCAGACGCACAACCCCCCCCGCCCCCCTGCCCCTGCCTGCCGCCAGTACCACCACCACCACCGCCACCACCAGTACCACCACCACCTCCACCACCATCATCACCAGCACCACCCACATCTCCACCACCACCACCACCACCGCTATCACAGCAAATAGAATCTCAGAACATAGCTTTCTGTGGGATTATGTAAATAAATAGCGTTCGCAATCTTTGGATGCCCACCGACCACAGAAAGGACAGGAGAGTAATTGCTGAGTAAAGAGAGATAAAGATGTTTTGAATAGAAATGGAAAAATGACAAGAAACTGTCAGGGTGCTTGGTTGTTGGTTGTTGGTTTGTTTGTTTGTTTTGTTTGTATGTTGTTTTTGCAATCGAGTGAAATCTGGGAACGGCCAAATGGGCCACAGCGTTAACTTTTCCCTCGAGATCTGAATGGGATCGGCCCTATCCGTAATGCCGCGGTCGCAGCGGTTCCCAGCTCGGCGGGGGGTTAACGATGTGTTCCGTGTCCCTCTTCCACGTTCGCAGGACTACGAGTTCCTGTACCAGAGCGGCGTGTGTTGCATCTTCGGCCCCGGGACCAGGATCCCCAAGGCTGCTGTGGAGGTGATCGACAGCATCGAGAAGAGCCTGGAGAGCCTCCGGCAGGCCATGTGAAGTTGAGCTTTCCAGGAGAGGAAAGAAACCCTCCCAGGAAGATTCATTGCTCCGGGTTCTGGGGCCCCTGGGTGTCCTCAAAGCTGTTGCGAAACGGATTCTCGTGGCTTCTTGTGTTCGGTGTATTTCGTTTTGAGGGACGCACCGCAGTTACCCCAACACATCGCGGAATCGGCACTTCATATGACACAGAATGCATCGGGTGTTTGATAATTCCCGTTGTATAATGTGTGTGCGTGCGTGTACGCGTGTGCGTGTGTGTCTGTGGATGAAATGTATTTTGATGATTAACGCGCCCGTCTTTCATTACACGATGCTTTGTTCGCCCCAAACGATGTGTCATAGTTTTGTTTCTTCCGAAACGGTAACACCAGAGCACGCTAAAGAGTTGAAAGCCGATCTGGTCCAATCCAATACAATATTATGTCACTTAATTTGATACAGTAGTCATGCATTCATATGGTGGATATTGACGCAGAATATCGGGTGGTTTCAGTATCGTCTAGCTGTAGACTATTGTGCAACGTTCCATTATATTCCAACCTTTCAAAGTGCCTTCGGCTAAAGGACTTGATGTATTGCACATTCTTTGAACCTGAAGAATCCCCTTTGGGAATATTTTAATTGCCAGGCTAATGCCTGCCAGCGTTGCGTTCTGAATGCGTTCTCCCTTGTTGCCGGCTTGGAGTCACTCATGTAACCCACACCCGAGCAGCTGAATGGGAAAAGGCATGATTGGCTCATTTGTGGTTCGTACAATAATATGTCATTGATTTCTTGGTGGTTGTATATAATAATCATAATATAATAATCATCCAATAAGCATCCATAGCTAATAGTCCAATCATGGTTACAGTATATTAGCTCATTGATAAAAGTGTGTTTTTGGTACATGCAACTTAGTTCTATTTTTGGGTGGACCGATATGACTTTCTGACATGTGTTTCAGATGGCATGATGGAACAATTGTGAAATCTTCAACATGCTTATGAAAATAAAAGAAGAATGTCCTAACATATTGCTCTCTTGTTTGTATTTTTATTTTCCCAAAATAAATGAATAAATAAATGATGTTCTGGTCTGCTCAACCAAACCAGAACGAGAACCACATTTTGAGAAAACATTAAGTTTCCATCGTACAACCGAGTAATAAAAACGAACAAAAGTATCGACAATTAGACGAGGAAGTACAGAGCAGAACTAACGAGGCATTTTCACATTTGAGTTTTGTTTGCTGGCTCAGTTGCGTCGTCATGCAATATGTAGGTGCTCAAAAAAAGTGACAAATCTTTCCCGTCGAACGACAATGAAGATTCTCCTACATGAACTGCAAGCACTGACACAACAATTACATTCCTCGAGACCACACTTGAAGTGTGTGTGTGTGCTTAACATGGACCTATTAGGCCTCGTACAATGTGACTTGACACATACAGTACATACATTTGATGTGTATAGAAACTCTGCTCTTATGCTGACGCTGGGAAACCCGTCACGCTTTTATGAGTACAAACGAGTTCACATAATGTACAGTATGTCTCACGCCAATTAACTTTGTAGAAGGGAAGCTGAAGGGAGCAGGAAGTGTCAATCGCTGACCTCGCCAACCTACTCTCAACTAATCAATGACCCCAATTTATTGAACAAGAGAGGCCGAAACAAATCATCGATCCACTCTCAGGGGGTCCTTGTAAGGACATGGAGACGAGGCCGCTGGCCCTCTTGTGGCCCTGCAACTGAAGGCCAATATGGCCTCCAATGAAATCACTGAGTGAGTAGGCTGTAGCAAATGGTAGGCCAGCCTACATCTGGGTGGACACGCCCTCCTTGTGATGTCACTGGGGTATATTTACAGTGTTTAGATATCCAGTGTTTCTGAGAGCCAATCAGAAGAGGTATTTTCAACCTTGGACTAGGACCACTAAATTGTTATCTAAATTGTTAACAAGACCTTTCGCGAACCACCTCGTATACAAATGCTGAAACTAAATAGATAAATAGCAACTTCATACACAGTTCTGACTGCGAGAAGGCCGTGTCCAGTGGGGGACAGTGGAAAGAAAACAAATGAACACAAAACATCAATGGAAAACATTCTAATGGAACACAACGTGATTGAATGCACAAAATTATACTTTTTTTTTCAATAATAATAATAATAATTGTTTCTATTATTGTAAATGTCTTATTTCAAGAATAAAATCCCACATACCAGCTGCAGTACCCTTGTGTACCACAGAGTGAAACACACGACTCAAGCTTTTCACATCAACTCGATATTTTCCCGAATGTTTCCTTCATTAACTCAATTTGAACTAATAACCATGGCCTAATATCTCAGTAAAATGTCACAGTATCAAAAGAGACAAACAACTAAACAAATGCAGCCAAGAATAATCTCTACCAAAATGGACGATATTGATTTTGAAATGTAGTAGGAGTAAAATTTTGCCAATCTTGAGTTGACAAAATATATTTTTCTAAATCATGTTGACAAACATATTAGTCCATTAAATACATTTCATGTTTTTCTATATCCGTATATTGACTTTGTGTCAGATATAAAGCATGAAGGTAGCTAAATTGCGTTCCTTGCCTCATACCATAAAATACCACAGTGATTACTTTCTTAAATCATAGTAATCGCTAACCTCAGAGTCCCAACCTCTTTCACAGCTATACAGTTTGAAACCATTACACCAAGATTCCGGTTCAGGTAACAGACTCATAGCTGAACATACACACTGACATCATAGTGCAAACCAACCCCTCATCCATGAAGTATTCATCCTTGTAGATGAACACACAAGTGGTGTTAAAACTGTGTCAAACACCGGGCGTCAGCGTTGGGTCTTTATGTCAGTGCTTGCCGCATGCGAAGTCACCAAAAGTCTTCATAATCTTTATGATCTAAAAATAACACTGAAGGTAATTTGTGCAATGTTGAAGAATGTACAGATCAACATAACCTCCTCAATCAGAAATCAATCATGAACCAGAAAAAGTAGCAGAAAAGACGCACAAGTTACGTTTTCGGAGAGGTGTGCGTAACCGACGTCGACGACTCTGTGACATTAGAGACCTCGGGTGTCTACACAGAAGTGTAATCTGGCTCTTTCGTTTTTTCAGACACGGTTCACGGGAACAAAATCGATCTTTAGTTTTCTTCGTATTGCAAGTTCTGAGTTTCATTGCTGCTGGGTTTGCTCAGCAAAACGACCGTCTGAGGGAGGGGCGGCGGCGGCGGCGTCAGCAGCGGCGTCAGCAGCGGCGTCAGCAGCGGCGTCAGCAGCGTCGTCGTCGTCGTCCGCGGCGGCTCCCGTGTTGCCGCCGTTTTTGGCATCCAAGAGCTGCGTGTTGCCGATGACGGTGGGCGGGGGGCCGCTGAGCTCGCCCACCATGTAGACCGTGTGGTGGGCGGCGACGACGTTGCTCTCGCCGTCGCCAGCTCCGCCCGCACCGCACACGGTGGCCAGTCGCTTTACCTCGCGCTTGAAGCTGCGGCTGAAGGTGTAGTAGATGAGGGGGTTGTACACCGTGGAGCTCTTGGCGAACATGCAGGGCAGCAGCGTGACCACCGGGGGCAGCGGCGCGCCGTCGCGCAGCACGCACCACAGGCTCACGAAGCCGTACGGCGACCAGGAGATGATGAAGCCGGCGCTGATGAGAACGGCGATCTGTGATGTTAAAACACAACAACAGGATGTTAATGTGAGGCTATACTTAATAACTTAGAACTGGGATCAGGGAGGGTGCATTGGTGCTTTGGGATTTGGTTTGCAATAGTAGAATGGACAATCAGAAGAACCAATATTCAGACAACCAGGCAATCCTGTTTTGTTCTTAATATATGGCGTCCAATCCAAAAAAAACAACTGACTTAAGGATTTCATTGGACTACAATACAGCCAACCCGTCAATGTTTTTACTGTTAAAAGAACAACATACATTTAATTAGTTGTCCAACCTACAATTCATGATGAAGAATTTCTCTTTATCATGATTGTAGGTGCCGATTCCAACTAAAATCCATTTTAGACTCACAATGAGCAGCCGGCGGTGCATGAGGACGACGTTGGGCACCCGCAGCCCCCGGTGGCTGGACTTCCTGTAGGTGGCGTACAGCTTGAAGCTGATGCCGAAGTAGCACAGCAGGATGACCAGGGTGGGCAGCGCCAGGTTCAGCGTGAAGAAGAACACGACGAAGGCGAAGCCGTCCGTCTTCATCCACACCCAGGCCAGCGAGCAGGACAGGCCGAAGGGCTCGGGACCGTAGCGGCCCCAGCCCACCAGGGGGAGCAGCGCACAGGTGAGCGCGTACAGCCAGGTCCACGCACACAGGATCTTCACCATGCGCCGGCTGACCCGCTCCCCTGCACCGCGGAAACACACACGCTTATTATTATTATTATTATTATTATTATTATTATTATTATTATTATTCCACAATGCAAACAGCATAACTCCACCACACTGGGGTGGCGGGGGATTCATTCTCTGTGCATGAATGAAAGGATAAATAGTTTTGGATGAAAAAGCAGCTTCTACAGCAGCAACACCATCATGGAACTAACCACACCACAGACAGAGGAAGACCTCGACCCGAAAAGGGGTCGAGGAAGAAGGGAAAAATGCACCAACCCATAAAATGAGCGTTAATCAGACGCAGAGGTCGTTAAGGGCATCGTTAAGCCCTGTTTATCGCCAGGCAACCACAAACGAAAAACAAAGAAGCAGCTGATCATAAACCTGCACACAACAACAACAACAACAACAACAACAACAACAACAACAACAACAACAACAACGGAGGCATCCTGCAGTCACCCGATGCCGATCGCTAACACAGGTTCTTTCATTCTCTGCCGACATTAATTCAGATTAATTCTCTCACGTCGACTCACGGGGGGACTGCTGGTTGACGAAGACGACGAAGCGCACGGCGGCCATGACGGTCAGCGTCATGATGCTGGCCACGCCGAAGAAGAAGCCCATGAGGCCGTAGTAGACGCAGGTGGCGTCCCCGCCCAGGAAGCGGTGGTTCCATGCCGACACGGCCGCCAGCGGGTACATGGAGACGGCGGCGCCCAGGTCCGTCACGGCCAGGTTCACGCTCAGCAGCTCGGGGGGCTTCATGCTGGAGGAGCGGCGGTAGGCCATGACCAGGACCAGCACGTTGCCCACGATGGAGAGGCCGGCTGCGGGGGGTGGATGGGAGGGTGAAGACAAGGATGGAGAAAGGAGGAAGATCAGAATAAGGTTTATTGCCGAGTAGTTTTCACAGACAAGGACTGTGCTTTTGTGAATTGGTGCATGTTGGGAGTTGTGGATGTATTGATCGTGTGGGCCGGTAACTTTCCACTCTGCTGTGTGGCCTACGTGACTAGTTAGCTTCACTCTTATCTGTTTTCCCCGGGAGGCCTCTGAGACGCACTCGCAGCTGTTGTTGTGGGAACCGGTTGCGTCTTCTATCTGGACTGGCGGTCCCACGCAAGGGCTCAACGTGAGACCTTGCAGTCTCTGCACCTCTTTGTGTGGCACGGGAGGCCATGATATCCGTGCTTCAAGTTAACTGTTTGTCTGTCTGTTACATCCCCACGTGGGGCCTGGGGTCCTGGCGTCTCCGGATTGGCTGTCTGGGGTGTGGGGACGGAAGGGTCTCCATGGACGGCCTTGTTGTCCCTGCTCCCTGAATGGCTGTCTTGGAGGCGTTTCTATGTCTGTTGTGTCTATATGTAAATGCTTCTCTTTCTCCCATGCAAACTGTATATATGCTCTGTGTATGTAAATAAACTTTGAATCATTCCTGGTGAGACTGCCTTGTGTCACATTGATTCCCGAGCTCGCTGCTTTGCTACAGACAATCCAGAACCTGAACCAGAACTCCAGCCACAATAGATGACCGCTCGAAACTGCGCATAACAATTAACATGTTCATAAAGCATTGTTTAAAGACATTAGTGTTGTCACGATACCAAAATTATGAGTTTGATACCGATACCTGCCTAAATATCTCGATACCGATACTGAAACGATACCGCGGTAAAAACCTAAAACATCAGGAAAAGTAGTGGAATAATGGATGACAGAACATGGAAATTAAAATAATTTATTGATAATTCACTCTTTTGCAGGAATTCAGGTTACTTAGATTGTAACAAACATATTTTGCTTTTGCTGCTACTTTTTGGTAAGTGAACTAAGAGTTAACAGGAATGTGACCTGTTTAAACTTACAAATAATAATAATAATAATAATAATCTAAATAAATCAATTTTTATTTGTAAGTTTAAACAGGTCACATTCCTGTTAACTCTTAGTTCACTTACCAAAAAGTAGCAGCAAAAGCAAAATATGTTTGTTACAATCTAAGTAACCTGAATTCCTGCAAAAGAGTGAATTATCAATAAAATTATTTTAATTTCCATGTTCTGTCATCCATTATTCCACTACTTTTCCTGATGTTTTAGGTTTTTACCGCGGTATCGTTTCAGTATCGGTATCGAGATATTTAGGCAGGTATCGGTATCAAACTCATCATTTTGGTATCGTGACAACACTAATGTCTTTAAACAATGCTTTATGAACATGTTAATTGTTATGCGCAGTTTCGAGCGGTCATCTATTGTGGCTGGAGTTCAGGTTCAGGTTCTGGATTGTCTGTAGCAAAGCAGCGAGCTCGGGAATCAATGTGACACAAGGCAGTATCACCAGGAATGATTCAAAGTTTATTTACATACACAGAGCATATATACAGTTTGCATGGGAGAAAGAGAAGCATTTACATATAGACACAACAGACATAGAAACGCCTCCAAGACAGCCATTCAGGGAGCAGGGACAACAAGGCCGTCCATGGAGACCCTTCCGTCCCCACACCCCAGACAGCCAATCCGGAGACGCCAGGACCCCAGACCCCACGTGGGGATGTAACAGACAGACAAACAGTTAACTTGAAGCACGGATATCATGGCCTCACGTGACCCACACAGAGATGTGCAGAGACTGCAAGGTCTCACGTTGAGCCCTTGCGTGGGACCGCCAGTCCAGATAGAGGACGCAACCGGTTCCCACAACAACAGCTGCGAGTGCGTCTCAGAGGCCTCCCGGGGAAAACAGATAAGAGTGAAGCTAACTAGTCACGTAGGCCACACAGCAGAGTGGAAAGTTACCGGCCCACACGATCAATACATCCACAACTCCCAACAGTTGCCCTCTTTTATTCTAACAGAATAATCGAGAACAGGAGTTGTGGTCCCCTCCTCGTTTAGGACAAGGGGGTTCACTAGAAACATCCTATTTCAAACTCTAAGCCATGAGCAGTGTTTAATACAAAAAGTACAAAATGTCGCTTGTAAGCAAACTAAATAATATAAAATATAATATAATAAAATCTGGTAACTCCTGCGGGTGATTAAGGGAGTATACAACATGACACACAAAAAACCCAATAGTATATATATTTTTCAATCATCATCATAATCACCTGTCACACATGGCTTTTCACCAAATGTACTGATAAAAATCGTTTGCTTTGCCTAATCTACTGATTGATCTATAATTTACAAAGAACCTGAAGGTCATGGATGTACGTGATTGTCGAAGTACAATATGTGTTATGTGTTATCTATTATGTATTCTGTGGTAGATCCATGTGCAGTTGTCAACACCATATTTGTCGCTCCTGAGTACAATTCTTAGTTTGATTGGTTGGGGGCGTGAGGGCCACAGGAGGTGTCCCCGATAGGCTGGTCACTGTGTAAGTCAACGTTGTGCATTATGGTTGTATTCATCCTAGTTCTGCGGTGCCATAGGCATTATAACTTGTAACTGGTAGGCCTCAACATTATCTGGATTATAGGGCCAATCATTCGAATCCGGGAGATATGGTCTACTAGGGTCTGGTATCTCGTGATATGAGGAAGGGGGATGCATAACAAGCGCTTCATTAACTGACAGTGTAGACATTGTTTTCTTCCAACAAACCCTCAAACACATCAGTCCTATACAAAATACCATGAAACACAATATGACCAGTGCTATTATGGGAATGATATATTATGGTCCTGGGATCGATTCCCGCCCGGGGCTGGTGTAGATTCATTGTGGTTGGTCATTGGTTGGAACCACAGTCCTGGTTTGTGATCTCCGCTGGTTGGCCATATCGGGCGTCCCCGACTTTCCTTGGGTTGAGTATTTTGATTAGGACCAGGTCGCCAGGCAGAAATGGGTGGATCGGCTGTCCTGCAGAGAAAGGGAAGAGAAGGAGAAGAAGACACATCACCATAGATGCCATTCAATTTCTTAACAAGTGCATCGGTATAATCACACAAAACAGTGTCCATGTCCCCAGGTAGACATGGACCACCCCCGCCCCGCACCCAAGGAGTTGGAAATGGTCTTCGCATTAATACTTCGAGAATTTAGATATTTTGCTTGTAACATTTGGAGTTATTCTGATTTTAGATGGGAAGGCATGTAGCAAAGTCTGTCCATAATCTCTTTTGGTCCTATTCATGCTTTCCACCATGCTGGACTATGGTAATCCAGCGATACGCTATAGTAGTTGTGTTACTTTTATGTATACTAGTCTTCCGTCTCACCGAATAAATTTCTTTAGTTAGTATTTTCACCACTGTTCGTGCATTCTCTTTTTTTTTTTTTTTTGCTCGTTAATTTATTAGTTTGTTGTACTCCAAGAATACAAAATCTCACCATTATGTCTGTTACGACCCCCGTTTGGGCCGACATTAGACATAACCGGAAGAAATGTCGGACATAATACAAATAATAAGAATAAGAGTTATAGTTGTCAATGCTATAGGCAGATGACCAATTCCATACCAAACTGTCTGAACCTGAGATAGTAAGGCCTTTTTAAGCCAATATCTAATATCAACTATCAACTTCTCATCAGCGTTTATGTGTGTTGGCTCCATCCCACACTAGTTATCCGATACCGGTGCCAAACCGATACTTTTAAAACGATACCGGTGCCAAAACGGTGCCAGAACCGATACCTTCTTTAAAAAGAGCAAACAACAACCAGTGTTAATTTCGTTAACGAAATGTTTGACGAAAAATATGCGTTAACGACCTTTTTCCCATGACTAAGACGTGACGTTGACGTGACGAAAACGGATCTTTGAAAATAAAAACTGTGACTAAATCTATTTTTACTTTCGTTGACGGGACGAAAATGTTAGTGGTGGACGAACGGACATTCAAAATTGAATTAATTATTAAAGAGTTTGGTTCCAAAACGCGATAAGCGCCATTAAAAAAAAAAAGAATCGTTTCTGCAAAACGCGACAACCGGCTAGTTTCTCTGCATTATATTATTATATTATTATATTATTATTTATTCCCTTTCTTTTCCAAACTGTGATAAAACGCCACGACAGATTTTCAGCAGACTCAGATATATCCGCTCGGCCAATCACAGCGCGCCATTCCCGTGACTTAACTAGCCTAGTGACAGCTGTCAAAGTTCCTGTCAGAGACAATCACACACAAACACACACACACACTACACACCACACACACCATATCGTAAGAGATTTTAAGCGAAATTATTCCATTGAATGAAATAATGAATAACTTGATGGAACAGAGGAGCCGGGTGGTTGTTTCTACAGTGGGAAAAAAAACATAAACCGATCAAAAGATCATCATAGACGGGAGAATGTGAAGAAAATGCGACATTCCTGGCGGTGGTCGCTAGACCTTATTAAGACGCAGAAGCGCCTGGTCCTGTTCAACTTTAGTTGAATGAGCGTAGAAACACTGGACGTTTTGATCAAGATCACCAGCAATGAGCTGATCAGCGTGACTACAGTCCGTCTTCTTGGTGTGTGTGTTGCCGGCGATTTCTTACACACACACACACACAAACAAGACGGACTGTAGTCACACTTATCAGCTCATGCTGGTGATCTTGATCAAAACGTCCAGTCTTTCTACGCTCATTCAAGTAAAGTTGAACAGGACCAGGCGCTTCCTGCGTCTTATAACAGTTAATAAGGTCCAGCGAGTGGGGGGGGGGGCAGGCGCGCATTGTCGGTTTTTTAATCAATCAGATGAATGCATCAAATCTTCGCGCAGTATGACGATCTATGCAATCACTAGAAGGATACCCGGTCTGAAATGCGGTGGATATTTAAAATGGCATTTTAACTACTGGCACCGAAATGAGGCCACCGAAATATGCGTTTTGATTCGGTACGGGTTAGTACCGGTTGTACGGGAACCGGTTCCATAGTGGTACCGGTTCTCGGTACCCATCCCTGTGTTGGCTCCATCCCACACTAGTCATCTCTCCTTTAAAAGATGTTTGTGTCTTAAGAAATATGACATATCAATCATATTGTAAGGAATGTTAGTATTATGGCATCCAAGCCAAAGCTATATGATCAACGACAATCAATCCAATCAAAAGGAGAAAATATCAAATCTTGTATACTTTGTCTGCCTAATATGGAGTCCACCTGATCACGAGAGCATTAGTAAGTCAAATCAGTGCCATCACTTCAATAACTATAAATTGCAACTGATGGTAAATTTATGGCCAAATCGCTCTGTGGCGGAGTTTGTGCCGACAGACTGCTTTATCGTTGCTTGTTTGTCAATCCACCAGTCAGGATTACGTGTTGATCAGGAATTGCTGCCGAGCCACACAAACTTCTGTTTTTATGGGGTTGGGATTCAGGGGTTGAATAATCTGCGAATCAAGCTACCAAAGTAGAGCATCAGAGCACAACCATAAACATGCCCACTCTGTGCACTATGGTGATGTAGAGCCCTCTTGTTCAGCCCATCCAGCTGCCATAACAGCTAAGTCCTTATTCACTACATGTATGTCTCCAGTGGTGCTATGATCTTTAACCTTATTATCTCTAGCCAATCTAGTTGGAAGGGAACTTGAAGCCTGTAACATTTAAACCAAAATTTGATGTGATACATGGGTTTCCACCAGTTGTTTTGTAACTATTGCCAAAGTCCATTTTACACTAAAAGCCTATTGCCAATCAGTAATATACCAAGAGGGATTCACCAGAAAAAAATATAGATGCCCCAGTTAAGGGCCAACACCTTTCGTACTTGCCTGACGCTGACATCTGACCCCTCTCCCCTTCTCCATCTCCCAACCCCACATTCGGCTTCTTCCTGTTCTTTCGTCCTCGTTGTCACTCCTATGATCCAGTGAGTCAGCGCCACAGTGACATTGGCCCAAGTATCGTGACTGTGCCTGGCCCTTAGGTTGTCTCCGGGGTTTCCAAGGTGGGATTCTTACCCCGTCCATATGGCTAACCAGGCCTTCCATACTGGCTTGTTGCAGGATGCCGAATATGAGGTACAATCAATAAATCCCCACTGATGCTTATGTTCAGCCCATAGGATAAGTGGTGTAGGTTGCAGTTGTGGAGGAACAGGGATCGAGTCATCTGCCATATCGTTCAATCACGTGTGGCCGTGATGGAGACACAACAGGGAACTTAGCCTGTGTGTGTGAGGGTGGGTGGTTGGGGGTTGAGAAATGTCCATGTTAATATCATTGTCATGTTATCCGTTTATCTCAGGGTATCATTCCATCTGATGTGTTAGTGTCAGAGTAAACCTCAACTGGATTTCCATGAGGGGGTGAGTGTTTATTTTCAGTTTGGTTGTTCCACCTATAAGCACCATTAGCGGTTGGCGTTTGCAAGGTAAACCCATAACTTCTGAATACCAATGGATCAGATTGTTTCCACATTAGATCCCTTCCCAATAGACTAAGTGGAGAGCTATTCATAATCATGCAAATTTGTATTAGAATTGAATTCAGAGGTTAACAGTCACCAG